>JAQNCB010000008.1:33258302-33274295 GCA_030068295.1 Euristhmus nudiceps | reverse complement strand
ATGCAGCTCCCTCTGACATTCTCTGTATTTCTCAAACAGCAACCTCAAAGCAAATACTGCATCTGTAGTACTCTTTCATGGCATGAAACCATACTGCTGCTCACAAATGCTCACTTCTGCTCTTAGTCTGGCTAATTTTACATACATACACACAAAAGTTTAGGGCTGTATTTCATTTATAAAAAAAATAAAATCATTTACGCAAAATGTATATTTTCTGCGCCGACATACCAACATATACATATATGATATATATATATATAAAAATTCATAAAATAAATTAAAATGATAAATAATAATAAAAAAAAAAACAGAGTAAAGCTACATTTTAACTAACAAAAAACTCTGAAAATTATTGTACAAATGTAAATTTTAAAAATGTGTTCCATCACAGCAAAGTGGGTATTAAGTCGAAAATTATTTATTTTGGGTTATTGTAGCCATTTTGCAGTTGGTAGCTTTAAAATTATACCAAATTTTCTAAAATATGTTAAAAGCTTTGTAATAACGAACCAAAACCCGGTATCTTTGTGCTTAATTTCACTGGACTCAAGCACCTGGCTCCGATAGGTCACATACAATTTTTTTTTCAATTATATTAATAGAAATGTGACCTTTTAGACATCTTAAACTTGTAAAATTACACTAAAAAAAAGTTAACTACTTTATTAAAGTTTGTTTAAAAAATTGCATCTAAAACAAGATTTAAAGAATAAAACTGCATCTGTTTGATTTCAAAACAAAATCTATCAATATGGTTTTATATATTTAATAAGTGTAAAAATTTCAATTAAATCTAAAATTTAAATTTGTACTACTCACAAGCAGCTTGTAATAACTACATTTTTAAAATGTATATATAATTAATAAAGATAAATATATACAAAAACTATTTACACAAGTTATCAGGAGCCCGAGTACATACAAGAGACGAACACTACTGTTTTTATTCTGTGCTTCATGGCGTGAATGTGTGGTATGTGAGAGCACAAGGATTTACTACAGCCCACGCCTGCGTCACGAAAAAAAACCACCAAAAAAAAAAAAAAAAAAAAAAAAAAAAAAAACACCTTAACCCAGGAAGTGTTGTCAGAAACATTCCAGACAGTGCAGCGATTTTGGAAATGTAGCGCGGCCTGTGCAGAGTCCAAAGCCAACAGGAAGTAGTATAGTGAGCACCAGATCCACACAGGGGAAAAAGGAGGGGAGGAAAAAAAAGAAAAAAAAAAACCCCACACACCTCGATCTTTCAGCATGCAAAAAAATTAAATTAATAGATAATAAAATACACACACAAGCATGAGAAACAGAAAAGGGGTAATACATACAGCGGGTACAGGGATGACCTCAGCCTGCTCACACTGGGCCACGACACACCGGGAGAGATCAAAACAGAGAGAATATACAAACACAGGACAGGGGTGAGGGGATTCAACAAACACAACTCACTCCAGTGCAAAACATAATGAGGCTGAAATGGGGAACCCAGAGCAAAACAGAACATGGATGGGAAACGGGGCGGGGCACTGAGTATTCAGGATATCTTTATATATCCTGCAATGTGTACATAGTTCATAACCGCATAACACACTCGCCTCTGAACATAATAGTACTGTACTCTCTCTCTCTCTCTCTCTCTCTCTCTCTCTCTCTCTCAAACCACCCCAAGTGTTTATTTTATTTTTTTTTTCCAAACCATTTCTGTCAGAACATGGTTTAAAGGTTAAATAGCTGAAATATAATTTGTACTCATACTTTGTGCATATAATTTATACTGATATTCCACTAATATTATTATTCTTACCACTACACTTATTTCCCCAAAAGAAATGCAGATTTCTTTAAAAAAATCTTGCAAACTATTATATTTTATGGCTATTTCAATGTAATTAATTTACTTTATTTTAATTAACTTACTGAATGTTATTAAAAAATACTTCATTTTCAAAAAGTCAGTAATAATAATGAATTATTATTAATATATTTTTATGGACTCAAAGTTAATTAAAAATATTTTCTAATTTATACAAATTGTTTTACTCAATTTGTATATTATACACAAATATTTATTTGTAGATTAAACCTTTTATACTATTTTTATTATTACTTTAAAACTATTATTTCTAACAACATTAGACATTTCACCAGGCTTATAAACCTTTATTACTCTTATTATATATTCATAATGTTAATATCATCAGCCGCCTCCGCTTGATCCGGGGCCGGCTTGTGGGGGTAGCAGCCTAAGCAGTGAGGTCCGGACGTCCCTCTCTCCGGCCACCATCTCTGGCCTTTCCCGGGGGACACCGAGGCCATAGTCCCTCTAGCGTGTTCTGGGTCAACCCCGGGGTCTCTTTCAGGTTAGACATGCCCCAAAACACCCCACCAGAGAGGCGATCGTGGGGCATTCTTACCAAATGTCCGAGCCACCTCACCTGGCTGCTTTCAACTCGGAGGAGCAGCGGTTCTACTCCAAGCTCCTGCCGGATGGCTGAGCTTCTCACCCTATCTCTAAAGGAGAGCCCCGCCACCCTGCGAAGGAAGCTCAGTTCAGCCGCTTGTATACACGATCTTGTTCTATCGGTCACTACCCAAAGCTCGTGACTGTAGCTGAGGGTTGGAACGTAGATCGACTGGTAAATTGACAGCTTTGCATTGCGGCTCAGCTCCCTAAAGCTCCGCCTTACAGCAGAGGCTGCAGCGATCTGCCTGTCGATCTCCCGCTCCATTCTTCCCTCACTCATGAACAAGACCCCGAGATACTTAAACTCCCCCACTTGGGGCAGGACCTCATTCGTCTAGGACCCGAAGGGTGCATTCCACCGTTTTCCGGCTGAGAACCATGGCCTCGGACTTGGAGGTGCTGATTCTCTTCGCACTCTGCTGCGAATCGATCCAATGAGAGCTGGAAGGCAAAAGGACACCATCAGCTGCAAAAAGCAGAGATGAGATCCCATGACCACCAAACCAGAACCCATCAACGCCACATCTGCGCCTAGAAACTCTGTCCATAAAAATTATGAACAGAATCGGTGACAGAGGACAGCCTTGGTGGACTCCAACCCTCACCGGAAACAAATTCGACCTGCTGTTACCAATGCTGACCAAGCTCTGGCTCCGGTGGTACAGAGACCGAATTGCCCGTAGCAGGGGATCTGGTACACCGTACTCCCGGAGCACACCCCACAAGATAGCCCGAGGGACACGGTCGAAAGCCTTCTCTAAATCCACAACACACATGTAGGCAGATTGGGCAAACTCCCATGCTCCCTCCAGGGTCCTGTAGAGTGTATAGAGCTGGTCGAGAGTGCCGCGGCCAGGACGGAAACCACATCACCCCTCCTGTAGCCGAGGTTCAACCATCGGTCGGATCCACCTCTCCAGTACTACTGCATAGACTTTCCCGGGTCAGCTGAGGAGTGTGACTCCACGATAATTGGAACACACCCTCAGTTCCCCCTTTTTAGCTAAATATTAAAATAATATCAGGCTAAATTTATTCCTGAATGGCTAAGAAACTGTAAACATACCCTAAAGTATACATCAGTGATAAAACCGGTATGTGTGTGTGTGCGCGCGTGTCCCTCTCATACCTTGGGTGGTGCTCCGTTCTCCTCCACAGGCGGAGGCAGTGGGATGCTGGTGTTGTTGTTGGTGCTGGCCGGAGGATCGGCTTCATAACTCCGCAGGCAGCAGAAGAACGAGCTGAATAAATTTCGATGGCTTTTCTTCTTCAGGCTGCTGCTCGACAGCGAAACTGAACCAGGAGGAAAAAACAAAACGACCAGCATTACGCGAGAGGATTTATAGAAAAGAGAAAAGTTCATCATTATGAACTCATCTAGATTTAGCACCACAAAAGAGCAAAATTTCAACACATTCCTACCAATCGGAATTGAGAATTTAACGGCGATGTCACAATGACATGAAATAAGATTTGTCAGAACTGATGCTCAGTCGGTCACTCCGGACTCGCCGGTTCTGCTCGCCGCGATCTCGAGGAGAGAAAAAAAAAACACCACCACCACGACAGCGATTCAGGAGCAAGTTTAAACTTTATTTTAAAATGTTTCATTCCTGGAGGTCACTCGGCTTCACTAAAACCATGTTCCGGGTGATAACTACAGGAAACCCATGATGTGTTACAGACGTGTACAGGTCACATGATGAGCCTGAAATCTTTTTCACAGCACACAAGTGGCTCCAAAGGTTACGCCCTGTGCGAGCGTCACAAGACGTGCTATATATCCTTAAAAAAAAAAAAAAAAAAAAAAAAATTACAGCCAAGCGGTGCTTGGCGAGATGAAACTCTCTACTACTATGCTGCTCTCTTTTTTAATCACAGACTAAGAATGAATTCACACTCCAGTGTGGCGAGATGCCACCCAAGTCACTCCAGCTCTCTCTGTCTTACACTAATAATAATCTTGTGCATACCAGAACTACAGCGAGCGCTCCACACGCTGACACTGAGGTCACAGGCAAGAGAATGCCCCTTTTTAAAAATAGGGATGGTGGAGGGGGGGATGAAATGAGAGCCTCTCTTCCTGACTCCACCCTGCCGTCTATGGGCCTCCTGCTCCATTTTAAGGGCAGCCTGGCATTTCGTTTCTTTTGCGGACAGAAGAGAGGAGACTCTGGTGATGAGAGCGACTGAGAGGAGAGGAAGGGCGGTCGGGGGAGGCAGTGCCAAATGAAGGAGGGGTTAACAGGATGAAACAGCCAATAGAAAGGCTGGATTCCTCTCCTGCCCATTTGGTGGAAAACTGGGACGACTTTTGGACCAAAATATAACAGGAATCTGTTCAAGAAGTGAAAATAATGATGTAATCCAAGAATGAATGATGTTTAATAACCCACATAATTAGCACAATAATTTTCTCTCCTTAATTTTAATTAACAAAACAGTGAAGGGAGAAAAATAATCTGTATAATTGTAATTATTTTATATTTTAAACTCTTATTATAAACAACCTTTATATATTTTTTCCTAGAACACTGTATTAAACCCTCACATCTCACCCCCTCACACCCTTTTCCCTTTTGTGTGAAGGCCACGACAACACGTTCATACTGCTCATCGGGCGTAAATATTACAACATGGCCTCGAGCAATCATCATTTCATTCAGACTCAGCCGATAAAACCGCCTGTAAAAGACGGGTTCCTGTTTTAACTCCTAACAGTGTCAGACAATTCCATCATCTATCCAAGACATGACCTTCTATCCGCCCTCTTTCTCATACCTGCACTCAATTACAAGACTGACCAGCGCTTGTGATTGATAGATCAAGAAGAGTATATGCCCCCCCCAGAGACAATACAACCAAGCGACAGTCTCCTGTTTTATGATTCATTCAGGAGCTTTCTTCCCTCTCAGTCCGCTCCTGGGTTCGAGAGGTACTTTTTATTTTATACATGATGTACAACTGGTTCGTCTGCACCTAGGTTCGACATAAACATCCACATTTATGTATAGCTTGTACATATAAACGCCCCTGACCGATATTTAAAATAGAGACTTTATTAGTAATTTAATAAGGAACAAACTAACTTTCTCACACCACAGACCGAAGTCTGTTCCAACCTGATCAGTGCAGTATCTGATACCTTCTGTTTTCTACACGTGAATACAGCTGCACGCAAAACTACTGGCGCCCTACTTAAAGCCACAACTATTGTGTCCTCATTTAAATCATAACAATGCTGCATGTCTCACTTTCCCCCCAGGCAAAAAGTAAATAAATAAATCTGTTTCCAAAGTATTGGCACCCTGCCCCGGCAACCACGGCCCAATCCATCACTGACGTCCTGTACAAATTCATACCAAAGCGATCCGATAAACTTTAATAAACTACAGAGGCTACAAGGAATTTTTCCAAAAATATTCATCATAATAAAAGGTTAAACGCTGTCGTCAGTCTTCCCGAGCTATAATGGTTCCATTTCGGTCACGTCGCAGTTCCAAACATAGTTCTCATATTTGTTTTTCCTCCTGGGAGGATTTCATGGCGTACGTTTTTAAATCTTTTTAAGGATAACAGCACCACATGTTTTGAAGAGAACGATGTGTTCTTTCGAGGAAAACAGCTTCTCTAAATTAGTGCAAAATTCCAGCCCTGCTGTGTAATGTTTCTTTAATACGATGGGTTTCCGTGCCCTCTTAACTAAAAGGTAGCAATAATTACATTCAACAGAAGTACAGAGTCACGTTAAGACAGTCCACAAAATTAATTGTTCATAATGAAACAACACACTGAAACTCTGAGAGAAGCTTATAAAAGACCGGTTCCTCCGAGGGTTCCCTGGACAGAAAGAAAGTTCTTCACCAGGACACTCCCAGTAGTTACTACACAAATATTCTTCTTACAAACTTCTAACAGATTTACTACAATAAAATCACATCAGCTGTTTATGTAGTTATTTAGAAACATGAAGGTCGGAAATCAAAAATCCATCCACTGGTTCTAATTCTTTGTGGATTTTCCCACTAATCAATAACAACAACGAGCACCTGACAACGCAAACCTCAGCCAAGCCAGAGAAATCCCCAACAACGATAACCCACCCTCCCCCCGAAATTACACACAACCCCGTGCTAGACCTGTGGTATTCCCAGGCTTCCATAAAGATCTCACTATGTTAAATAATCACTTAAAAAATTTTCAAGATTCCGAATTTGATTCAGATCGCTTCTAAATGGAGCCTTTCAGGAATTTCAGGAAAATCTGTACATTACTTTTTCCTAAACACTCAAACAAAAATAACAAAAACAAAACAGAAATGAAGGCAAAAATCAAATCCTCCTCAGTGAGTGTAAAAATTGCATAAAAAAAACGCGTTTAAAACAAAACCATAAAGAAACGTCGACCTTTAGGTCCTCTCAGACGGGCCAGACAGCATCACAGCAACATTGATATAACGCACAAAAGCAAACATTGTACGATCGTGATATTGTGATGCATCGTATAATTTATCAACACGTTCATGACGGACAGCGCGCACTTTCATACAACCGCACAGATCCTGACCTCTGTTCTCCACATGAATGAAAAAGCAGCTGTCTGAGAGGTCAAAGGTGAAAGCCTTGGAGTGTTCGATGCTTGGCTCTAACTCAGATGAGTAACGACGCAAAAACGCCATCAGCCCTGTTACTGTTCACCACGGATCACCCAGAGGTTTGCAGTACGGCGCAGAACTCAACGAGCCTCACGGGCAGGGTACAAGAAAAACACAATGCATACATTTAAAAAAAAATCAGCACGACTTCGAAATCAGATGAAGCGAGAATTCAGATTTCACACCAAGTTAGGGCGTTTACGGCATCACTTTCGCACAATGACATCACCGCCAACTTTTCACAGCACTGATTAAAACAGTTTCTCTTACACCCCATAATCTCTCGAACGGCTGAATGTTTTATCCTCAGTGACTGACTCCGTTTGATCTACACGCTATGGCGTTGCCACTCCTGTCACTCATCACATCCTATATCTTTATCACACACAACCGCTAACAAACTCGCAGAACGACATGACACGCCTGAGCACGGTTAGCCTGAACGAGGGTTTATTTCAGACTTGGAAGCTTTTAATCGCGGCTGCTCTCGCACTTTTTTCACTCGTAACAAGACCGTTATAAATACGTAGTGACAGTGAATTAATTTGATAGAGAAGTCTTTAATGATGATTAATTGTTTTTACATTTACACGAGCACGTTGCCGCTCACTTGCCATCATGTCGAGTTTACTGTACCGTGCAGCGCTGAAACGTTCATATTTCTGTCTGTGCAGTAAACACAATCCTCTTTAAAAATCAAATGAATCCATCCAGTTAACTCAAAATTTGTGCGAGTTGCACATTGAGCAGACTACGATTTTTATAACTAAATATTACTGATTTTATATATTTATATGTACACATACCGGTATATATTCACATCCTGATTCAGGATTCAGCTACAGGGCTTAATTAAATTAATTTAATTAAAATTACAAAAAATATAAGCCTTAAACAGAAAATGTGCACCAGGATGCACTTCAGATTTTTGCTCTTTATTACTAATAAGCAATGCAGACTGGAAGACAACTCAGACAATCCAAAATATATAAAAAAAATAATAATGAGTTTTACTTGGATCTTAAATCGAAGACCAACAATTTTTTACTATTTGTTTCTCCACTTGTGCCTGTTTAAGGGTTATTGACTAAAAAAACCCCACAAACAAACAAAAACCCTGCAAAACACTTTAGAAACATTAAGTACATTTTTAAAAATAAATTTATACTGTTTTTTTTTATGATTTTAAGAAGATTACCACATGGCACCAAAGAGGAAAAAAAGTCAATGTGAACAATCGAGGAATAAATAAATAAATAAATAATCCAGATAATGCAACACATGCATACAAATAAACCAATTTTCTTTATTATTATTATTATTAAAACTTACTTATTTTGGAAGGACTATTTTTGATTACATTTTATACATTGCTTTTCATAACACGAGCACAGTTGTGAGTAAAAGCCCCTTCAAATGTAATTTTTTCAAATAATTTTACACCTTAGTAATTTTTTATCAGTTATTTTTTATGATATTCAAGTTCAAGCTAATTTTAACATTTTTAAACAAAATATGATCGTATAAATATATAGGATATACTACAGTGCATTACTGGATTACACCCAGTTGTGAATCACCCAGTCATGAACTTAATCAGAAAATTCTCAACTTATTTGAAATTAAAAATTCTCAACTTTAAATCTTGGATTTGATGTATTATACATTTTGGAAGCTAAAAAACAAAAGCGGTTCGTCTAAGAAAAAAAACAACTAAATAACAAACAAAAAATAACATTTAAACATATGTCACACATCATGTTGATGAAATAAATTTATACAGATTTTTGTTATATTTAATAAACTATTTAAATATTAAAAAATAATCTAACATGTGCACTAAATAGTGGCAATATAAATGAATATTTTAAAACAAACAAAAATAATCAAAATTTATCCGAAGTAATTTCAGTCAGTGGAGGAAAAAAATAATCTGAAGCTTGAAGCTCACCACAGCGAGCTAACACCGTTAGCTTAGCATAGCGCGCGCGCGCACAATCACCTCAGAATCTTACCTTTTTCAGGATTTGACGATAGGATCTCCTCCTCCTTTGGATTCCTAACTTGCGTTATGATGGACGTGTTGTCCATGGAAACGACAGGTTCTTCCTGTTTCTGAAGCCAAGCCAAGCTAAGCTAATCTTAACGCTGGATTCTCCACTCCGAGTGCGTAGACGTAGCAAAAAGAAGAAAAAAGCTAAACCCGAAAGCAAAAGCGGACTCTGAGAAAGCGAGTCCTTAAAATATTGCTTTCTCTTTTCTTAATAAACATGCATTTCTTTAGTCAAATAACCCTGACGTGAATAAATTCGCGAGCTAACTTGGCTGCGAGCTTGTTTGTTTGTTTTTTGCTAAGTTGAGTCGCGCGAGCTAGCAAAGCAGTGTTGTTTTGAAGTGAACTCGCGCGCGCTGTATTAGCAATCCCTCAAACCCTTGTACTGGCGAGTCATTTGGGGGAAAAAACCCAACAAAACAAAATACAAATGAAAAAAATATTCGTCTACGCCTTGTAGAGGTTGTTTATTCTATACCAGCGCTGTCGATTTATTACCAGCTAGTTAGCTAACTAGTTAAATCTTCACGGATAGATAGTCCCAAACTGCGAGTTTACCATTTAGCACAAACCCCATAAACATGGACCAGTCCAAAAAAATTAAAAGAAGGGGGGTCCGGTGATCAGGAACAATATAAAAACTCAAGTTATCATCCAGGCTGTTGTTGCAGTGTCCGTGTTTTCAGTAATCTCCTTCCAATATGGTGGCGGCGAGCGTTTAAAATTCAGCAGATGCATCGCAAACACAGCAGGAGGAGGTGGGAGTTTCTGGGAACCCCCCTCCCCTCTGATTAAAAATAAAAGCATGCCAAGCATAACACAACAGCCACCGTCTGCAGGCACTTTTACACCTTTAAATTAAACCTTAGTTATGTTTGAAATGCAATTTATTATTATTAATATTAATAATAAAGTCGCAATATTATCCAGCATTCCTTTCTATCGGTTGAACCTTCCAGCTAAATCTCAACTCATGAACCACAAAACAATGAATCTAATTATTTACGCACATCACAAAACATCTTTACGGACTATTACCAATAAAACAAGGCTAAATGCTTAGAAATTACTGAAAATACACCGTCTGTATGTTTTTTTTATTCGACGGTGATTTCTCATAGTAAACAAATGTCGCCCTCTAGCGTTTGAAACCTCATAACAGGTATGTTAATGAGTGTACTGCGCATGCTCACATACTCAAACCACAAACTACATACTCAACTGTAAATCCTCAACACACACCTCGGGGCAAATTGGAATCAATTCTAATGTGCATGTGTTTGGACGGTCGGAGGAAACCAGAGTACCCAGAGGGTACTCGTGCAAACTCCTCACAGAAATACCCTCAGCAAGCACGGGACTTGAACCCAAGACCTTCTTGCTATGAGGCAGACTTGTTAACCACTACGCCACTGTCCCGCCATCCTTAAAATCTAGTCGTAGTACTTCTTTAATTGTTCATATCTGAAAATATCTGCTGAATCGCCATCCTTAACAATAATTAGTGAGAGAGGGAGACTGCTTTCATGGCCAAAAGTTTATGGACACTTGAAAGTCACATCCATACGTCGTGAAACACACATTGACATGGAATTCCTTTTGGTTCGGTAGCATTATTATTTTTCCCTCCACTGGAATTAATGGGTCCCAACCTGTTCCAGCACAAACAAGTGTCACGGTCATGTAGCCACATACTTTTGACAGTACAGTGTACCTAATAAAGCAGCAGCCGTTTACTTTTCAGACAGGGACTCCATTGTTATTATTATTATTATTATTATTATTATTATTATTATTATTAATTCATGCATTTATTAGTCGTCAGTAATTCAGGAGCATCAGCGTGGATCCAGAGTGGATTCCAGGATCAGTGGGTGCGGATCTCGGGACACCATGCATGCACACATTCACAAACTCGCTCACATCTCAGGCTCATTTAGTGCCACCAACGCACTCACCAGCATGTTTTTCAGAAGTAGAGAGCCTGAGAACCCAGGCATAGACACAACCAGAACCTGGCACAACCAGAACCCCTGGCATAGACACAAACTCTGTCATATTAATAATACAGTACAGGGAGACCTCACTTTTGGCGGTTAATGGGGACCGATACCCTACGAGAACACCATTTTTCACCGAAGTAGGATCGACCCCCCTGACTGACGTATATGTACATGTACCGGTATATGTCTATATAATATCAATAAATACATATTCAACACTATAAATGCTTATAATAACAATTAAACATTCAAAAACAACACATAAAATGTAAATAAAATATAAATAATATAAAATGCATACGTGTAATTGTACATGGATGTAAATAAAGCGTAAGAAATGTGTTTGGGAGCCGAGTCCCAAACCGGAGTCGGTAGTGTCCTTGTGGCCTTTCCCATAATTTGTTCCGTATTTAATAGTGAAAAAGTTAAGGGAAAGGCCGCAAGTTCACTAACGAATCCGGTTTGGGACACGCCCTCTGAAATCTTGCAAGCTGATTGGTCGAGACGAATTTCCCAACATTTGTGTTAACACATGAGGAAGAAGAAGAGGCTGGGATCCGAATCAGAGTCAGGAGCGACCCCTCGCGGCATTTTCCTGAACTTTTTCCATATTTTTCGATGCATATTTTAAAAATATCCGCTATGCACTGAAGCCACAGAACCTGAAGCGCGATATAGCGAGGGATGACTGTACTTAACTATGGTTGGTTCATTCAGTGATGTCTAATCACCTCTAAACACGTTACTCTGCCTGAAGCTTTGATATTTCATGCGTGCTGAATGCTTTTCTGCTCAGCACGTTTGTAAGGAGTGATTATATGAATAGCTGAATCATTTTCATGGCTCTAACATTTCTCCAGAGCTTTCTAATCAACAGGCATTTCCACAAGCAAAACAATGGGTTTTGCGTTTGCACTGTTCTGTACAAACTCTTCAGAATGCTGTGAATTAATATTGTAGTTGAAATAACAAACCCAAGCCCTCTAGCACCGACAACCCACATCACGGGGGGGGATACATAGAAATTACATTTATTTCCCCCATCCTCATGTTTGATGTGAAATTAACTAAAGCTCTTGTCCTGCAGCCTTATGGTTTTATGCGTTGTGCTGCTGCAACATGATTGGCTGATTGGGTAACTGCATTAATCAGCAGGTCTGTTTCTAATAACGTGACCAGCAAGCGTACATATTTAATTGTTTACACATTTATACATCTCATTAATTCCACTTTGCTCATAGATCATACTGAATTACTCAACAATTATGGAAGGAGTCTCCAGTGTTAGCATTTTTCTAGTTTGCCTGAAAGAGAGAGAGAAAGAGTGAGAGAGAAATAAATAGTGAGAGGGACAGAGAGAGAGAGAGAGAGATAGAGAGAAAGAGAGAGATAGAGAGAAAGAGAGAGATAGAGAGAAAGAGAGAGAGAAAGACAGGCAGAGAGGGAGAAAGAGAGAGAGAAAGTGAGAGGGACAGAGAGAGAGAGTGAGAGCGAGTGCGAGCGAGCGAGAGAGTAGAGGGAGAGAGTAGAGGGAGAGAGCGAGAGAGTGAGTGAGTGAGTGGGGGGAGAGAGAAAGAAATAGTGAGAGGGACAGAAAGAGAGAAAGAGAGAGTGAGAGCGAGCAAGAGAGTGAGAGCGAGAGCAAGTGAGTGAGGGGGGGAGAGAGAGAGAAAGAAAGAGAGATAGAGAGAGAGTGAGAGCAAGCAAGAGCGAGAGAACGGGGTGGAGAGAGAGGGAGAGAGAGAGAGGGAGCGAAAGAACGAGCGAGAGAGAGAGGGAGAGAGTGAGCGAGTGAGCAGGGTGGAGAGAGAGGGAGAGAGAGAGAGCGGGGGGAGAGAGAGGGAGAGAGAGAGAGAGCGGGGGGAGAGGGAGAGAGGATGAACAGAGAGAGAGAGAGCGGGGGGAGAGAGGGAGAGGGAGAGAGGATGAACAGAGAGAGAGAGAGAGAAGTGAGAGAGAGGGGGGGAGAGAGAGAGGGAGCGAAAGAACGAGCGAGAGAGAGGGAGAGTGAGAGAGCGGGGGGAGAGGGAGAGTGAGAGAGCGGGGGGAGAGAGAGGGAGAGAGAGAGAGAGAGCGGGGAGAGAGGATGAACAGAGAGAGAGAGAGAGAGAGAGAGAGAGAGAGAGAGAGAAAATTGGGGGGGGGGGCATATAATGATGTCCATGGTGATGGCACCCCAGGCTGCGTTACACCATCTTTCATTTCCAAACTGCTTTATCCTTTAATCGGGTCATGGGGAGGCTGGAGCCCATTTCAACCACTCTAGACCAAGCCAGGGTACACCATGAACAGCTTGCCAGTCAATCATAGGGCTAAAATACACACACACACACACACACACACAAAACCATTCACACTACCTAGGGCCAATTTGGAACAGCCAATTACCCTAACGTGCATGTCTGTAGGAGGAAACCAGAGTATCCAGAAGAAACCCATGCAAGCCCAGGGAGAGCATACAAACTACAGACAGAAACGCCCTCACCAACTGCAGGTACCTTCCTGCTGTGGGGCGAACGCGCTAACCATTACACCTCCATGCTGCCCTTTATATACATTTTCTTTTGTTCCCTGAAAGAAAACTTATTCCCGTCTACACGAGCAGGTGAGCGAGCCTGGACCCGGACGAAAACATCTCCAGTGTGTAAAATGGCACGCTGAGCTTCTCCTGTAGCCGACAGCAGGTTTATCTTACACAGCCATACAGCGCAGCACAGCACAGCCACACACTGCAGTACCGGAGTAAGTGAGTGAGTGAGTGAGAGAGAGCTAAATATACCCCACAAACCCCCCCTCCTGCCTCAACATCCACCACCAGCCGCACTGCCCGAACATCGGCACTCTCGAATCAGTACGGATGCATTAAGGCTAACTGCACCTTCACCCCTTCCCCTATTTTCTTTTCTTTTTTTTTTTCTTTTGCTGGGAGGCTGATATTTACTCTTCAGATATCTGGGCTTCCCAGAAGAGTGGATCTGAGGTTAGTACTTCATTAACGACACACTTTCATTTAGTGAATCACTGATAAGAAGTAACCATTTCAGTGTTCATGCACTTGATGATTACTTTTAGGTCGAAGTAATAGCTGTCATCCGCTTTAAAATGATGGACTCGCACTTAAACGAGCTCTAGAAAGGTCTGTTATGGGGTTTTCTTTGGACTCTAGTACAAAGACCCCCGTAGTGGAGTGAAAGCCCTGCAGCAATGAGCAACTGCTCGGGCTATAATAGGAAGAGGCTGCTCTGAGCAGCTGACGATGCTGTTTCTCAGGAGCTGTGAAACGGACACTCCCATTTAAGTCGCTCCACAGCCTTCAAGTTCAAGTTCCTCTGCGGTTCTTGACAGCCAGACGTTTGCGCGGCTTTTATTGACTGATTTTGTATTTAAATAAGATGCATTCGGGTTTTTACCGAGTAAGGGAGACATGATGAGATGGTTGTTTATTCTGATTACAATGTACATCATACTTATTAATATATAATTTCTAACTGGGTTTTATATCTATAGAAAATAAATATAAATGACCTACTTATTATTATTTATTTCAGAAATTGCAATAGAAGGTTGACATGCTTTTATTATCTTTATTTTTTTTTTTTACTTTGACTGGAGAGAGTAATGGTGCACCAGATCAATACTCACACCCATTTCCCAGTTACTCTACTGCCTGCAATAATATTATCTTCAACACACAGGCGCCCGTCATGAATCAATTCACTGATTCGACTCTTTCGAACAAACCGGTTGAGGTGAAAAGGAGCTCTGATTTCCTTCACCACCTCTCATAATTTACACACATTTACTTTACTTTATTCAAGATATTAAAAATGAAACAATATTTTCTACAGGTTTCAAAATAGTCCCTATAGTCGCTACATTATGATTTAATTTTTAATCCACAATCCGGTTGAATAAGGATTGATGCCCGGTATGTGAATTTAGTCTGAAATATAACAATATCAAAATATATAACTGAAGTATTGTATTTAGTCTAAAATATAACAATATAATAAGCATTATTATGATATGAAATAAACTAACAAAGACAACAAAAACTTAAATTGATTCATCGAATCGATTCATTCACCGTGTCGTTTAAAATGAACCGATTCGTTAGTTTGAGTACTTCACGCCAAAGAATCGCTGAATGTCTCCACTACATCCACAGTAATGTCAAATAATCGATGAATCTTTTTTATTAGTATTGATATTATAGCAAAATAAAACTATACACACAATAATCATGGTATAAAAAAACAAACAACAAAACAAAGTTATATGTGCTAAGCTAAACCGGAAACGCATTTTTTATTGAGTTATTTTCCCCCCGAGAGTTCGTTAAAAGCATTTTAAACCGACACAGCTGGACAAAAATGTGTTCATCAGTGTTAAAATGACGTCACAAGACGTACATTTAAAAAAAGGTACAGAAAAAAACACCTAAACTTCCTCACATAATTAGCTAAAACAGGTTAGCTGACTTACATGCAGGTGCGCGAGCTCTTAACAGAGGCAAGTGAAAAATAGTACGTAGGCCACTTGCGGTAACTATGGAAACGGAGAGCAGGTGGGGAGGAGGCGGGAGGAGGGAGGAGGGAGGATGTGGGGTGGAATAAACTTTAAGCCAATCAGCATCCAGACCGCTTGTAGCGCGTGGGGAAGGAAAAGCCACACTGGCCTTTCTCTCTCTCTCATAATAATGGATGTTTTAGCTCTGGTAAGTGTGTGATATTGATCTCTTTGCACACACACACACACACACACACACACACACACACACACACATATATATATATATATATATATATATATATATATA
>JAQNCB010000008.1:33149072-33160694 GCA_030068295.1 Euristhmus nudiceps | reverse complement strand
TGACTTCCGCCTTTTCTGTCACACGAATGCTGTTATTTCAGAGCCGAGTCCCAAACCGGAGTCGGTAGTGATCTTGCTCCCTTCCACTGAACTTTTTCCCTATTTAATAGTGAAAGAGTTAAGTGAAAGGTTACTACCGACTAGGTTTGGAACACGGCCTCTGAAATCTCGCAAGCTGATTGGTTGAGACAAATTTCCCAGAAGAAGAAGAAGAAGAAGAGGGTGGGATCCGAATCAGTAGCGCCCTCTCGTGCAATTTTGCTGAAATTTTTCTATATATTTTTTATTTGATTTTTCGATGAATATTTTTTTTTAAATCTGCGATTGCACTGAAGCCGCAGAACCTGAAGCGCGATATCTAGCGAGGGATGACTGTAATTTTATTGTAGCTCGGAAATTGCGCCGGAGGAGTAAAAGCATCACGGAACGTCTTGACCTTCTGTCCCGCAGTGTTGTAAATTTACAAGAGCTTCTGCGTCGAAAACGACGTTTAAAGCATTTGACGTCATGCCAGAGTACCAATAAAACCAGATTCTTATTTTTCTCCCTGGAAGGTCAAAATAAGAAAAATAAAACCTCGCCATTAGCCTCTCAGGTTGCTCGTGCTGTAAATTTCCTCGCGCTGATTTGCTTTGTTCTACGTCGCCGACGGCACCGAGCTCATCAATCAGTCAACAATATATACAGCTTCATCCTCTGTGGAGTGCGGCGTAGCATTCCATCGATTCTCCATCTGCTCTTTCCACCATAATGCCGAGCAGCGCTCACTGTATCGTCAGCTCATCCCATCCCGCCCCCACATCTGCAACGAGCCTCTTCCCAATCACATCTGGCCCGCATCACCAGATCTCCAGAGGCTTTCGACGTCAGGGCGATAAATCCTCGCCACTTTGCACTGACGCACCTAAATCCCTCAAAACCCTGCTCGGAATGAAGACGGAACAGTACGCTCTCAGAAAGCTTCCACAGGCCAAGCTTTGCTTTCATCATGTGATCCGGGACATGAACTCCGCCTGGACCGAGTTGGTCGGAAGCCCTGGATGGAAATAACTGACCAGATATTCATTCATCCATTCATTCGTTTTCTGAACCGCTTATTCTTAATTAGGGTCGAGGGGAGGCAGGCGTCCATCTCAGCCGACTCTGGGCGGGGTACACCCTGGACAGCTCGTCAGGCCATCGCAGGGCCACTATCTATCCATATATATATATATATATATATATATATATATATATGATAAAAAATTGGAGCCAAATGAAGAACATCTATAAGGAGTCTCCGGTGTTTGTTGCCGTTGTACTTTACAAAATTCTACTCACGCAATCATTTGCCAAACCGCATAACCCTACTAGGGTCACGGAGAGGCCAGAGCCTATCTCAGCCGACTCTGGTGGAAGGTTGAGTACACCCTGAACAGCTCACAATACCATTGCAGGGTCAACACACACACACACACACTCACACTCCGGGGGAATTCGGAACAGCCATTAAACTTACAGTGCATGCCATTGGACTGTTGGAGGAAACCAGGGTTCCCAGAGGAAACCCACACAAGCACAGGGAGAGGATCTAAACACAGAAATGTCCTTGCCGAGCCCGGGACTCGTATCCATCCACAACCGTTCACACTTACACTCACACCTAGAGGGAGGTGTGGAACAGCCAATCAGCATGCGTTTGGATGCGTCGGAGGAAACCAGAGTACCCCGAGGAAACCTGTGCAGGCGCAAAGAGAATTTCCTTCGCGAGAAGGGGATAATTTACAACACATCTGTCATTATTTCATTAAACAAACCTGGACCTGTTCGTGAATCACACTCTCGGGTCCAGTTTGTCGATAACGAGCGGCTTGCGGCATTTCAGCGCGTACCGTACCGTGGATCTGTGATTCGCCGCCACACCCCCCGTCATAAAAAAGACCCGCTGTTGCCACCCACCATCTTCTGATCCATCGGAATGGAGAATTCAGCAGTACAGTGCCATAAAGTTTTGCGCGTCAATACCATGTAAAGTAATAAACCTAAACCGAGACGCTTGGTGTGTTTATGCAAATTCGGCCCGCCCTTATCGGCGCATATTCAAATCAGTGTTTCGGGGGAAATGGATCGGTCGAGTGAATGTAAATGAAACATTTGGACACGATGCTATCGCGGTAAATAAGCACGAGCGATGGTACTCGAGGAGAATTTAAAGTTAGTACTTGCAACTGCGTGCGTAACATCATAACTCTCAGTCCTGTGGAAAAAAAACGACCTTTCCGATACAAGGTCAGAGGTCAGAATCATATATACAGGTTTATTGACGCTCTCCTGGGAGCGACGGGAGCGGCGGCATCAGAGCACGTCAAAGCGTAATCCACGTGAAGACTCAACGGAATGCGTATTTATTATAAATACGCGACGAGCGTCGTTATTCAGTGCGGCGGGACGCCGACACGTTTAATCGGACGATAAATCGATTCCGAGATGAGAAACAGTTTCATCTCTTGTTGCGTGACGGTTTTTGTGACACAAGTGGATGACGCTACGAATCTTTTGCGCTCCACTGAAATTACACAAAGTGTACATGCTTCAAATTAATACGGGGCACGGGGAGGCTAGAGCCTATCTCAGCCGACCTGGAAAAGGCACCCTGAACAGCTCTACAGGCCATCACAGAACCAACACACACACACACACACACACACACACACAATGTTTCACACTGGCTCACACCTAGGGGCAATTTGGAGGCAGCAAATTAGCCTAAAATGCATGTCTTTGGATTGTTGGAGGAAATCGGAGTACCAGGAGAAAACCAAGGCAACCACAGGGAGAACACCAGACCCTCACAGAGACGACTTTGCCGAGCCGGGGACCTGAACCCAGGACCTTCTTGCTGTGAGAGTGGATGTGTCGCTTCCCGTAGATTTCGATAAACGTAAAAACGGCAAGCGTTCCGTTGCGGTCGTCCCACACCCGGGCCAATTTTTTAAAAATATTTACTCACGAACCCTCGAGCGATCAAAGGACATTTTATGAATTACAGTAGAGCTGTTACCTTCCCAGTCACTGACATGAGTAAAGTATTTGGGGCAGGGAATGGTGACCAGATCCCCAACAGATGCCGACGGCCAACACGCAAATTCCCACAATCCACTGCAGCCTGAGGGGGAAAAAAACACAAACTAGTAATTAAAAAGAAAGCATTAAATCATAACTAACATAAGTAAATTCAAAACACACTCACTCCTCACTTGCCAAAACATCTAATCATCCTACTAGGGTCACGAGGAGGCTGGAGCCTATCTCAGCCAACACTGCGTGAAGGTGGGGTACACCCTGAACCCATAAGAGCCAAAACACACACACAAAACCATTCAGACTCACATCTAAGGGTGACTTGGAACAACCAATTAGCCTAACGTGCGTACGTGCATGTCTGTAGACTGTCGGAGGAAACTGGAGTATCCGGAGGAAACCCATACAAGCATACATGCAAACTCCACACAGAAACGCCCTCGCTGAGCCCGGGGCTCGAACCCAGGACCTTCTTGCTGTAAGGCAGATGGGCTAACCACTACACCGCTGTGCCACCTGAGGTCACCTGAGTGGTTTCGGTTCATCACATCACTCCGCCCTTCCGATGACAGAACGCTGTTGTTGCGTCTTATCCTTTCCTTCCGTGCCACTCTAATGTTACAGGCAGCATATGCAACTCGGAAAACAAAGGCAATTACTTTCAAGATTGTTCTTGGACGCTGAGGCTGCAGCCATCTCTCGCTCATTACCCAGGGGGCATTCTCATCGTTTCTGTATTAAAGTCGAACGCTGCGTTCTCACTGAGAAACTTTCAGCTGCCTCCACTTGTCGTTGCTTCAGCTATTAAAAATGTAATCAGTAGATTAGTTACGTCTGGCTGAGAGAATCGATGTCAACAAATGCAGATGTGCACATCATTCCCTGCTGATTCCCTTCCTCACGCCTCATGTCGCCTTCACGAACACGGACACTGGAGGCCACGTGCACGGAGATGAAACCCACACAAAGTCCCTGCAGCGCAGCACGTGCTGGGTACCCGCTCGAAATAAAGTGGTTTCGGCGAGGTAGAATGAGGGATGTGTAAGGGATTCAGGAGGTCCCTCTTTAGCCCTGATCCTTCTGGGCTATCCCTGGGGAACTTAATGAGCAGATTCTTGTTATGAAGGAAAAAATAAGAGGAAGGAAAGAAAGTCTGGGGAAAATATTTTAAAGCTGGTCAGGGTTAGAACCATTTAATGTTTAGTCATTTTTTTATTATTTTATGTTTTCCTGGAGTTTGTCCTATTGTGACCAACTTTACGAAAAAAGTTAGAAACAAATTTTCCTGAAATTTTCAGGAAAGGTGCAAAATGCGCCAAGGAACAAATGATTAGGTTTTTTTTGGTGATTGAGTGGTTTCCTTGGCGGAGGTTTGCGCTCTCTGAGTACTTGTAGGCATTATTATCTCTTTAATGATGTACTGCACTCTGAGTGGTTAGCACGCCCACGTCACAGCAAGAAGGTCCTGGCTTCGATTCCCGGGTGCTTCTGTGTGGAGACTGCATGTTTTCCCCATGCTTGTGTGGGTTTCCTCCGGGAACTCCGGTTTCCTCCCACTGCCCAAAAAAACATGCACAGTAGCCTAACTCTCTGTCCCAAATTGTCCCTAGGTGTGAGTGTATGAATGGTTTTATGTGTGTTGGCCCTGTGATGGCCTGGCGAGCTGTTTGGAATGTACCTAGCCCTCACCCAGAATCGGCTGAGATGAGCGCCAGCCTCCCCACGTCCCTAAACAGGATTAAATGGTATAAAGAATGATTAATTGACTGCATGTGTACTGAGCAATAGTTGTCCGCACGTCTTCCTCACAGTATGAAGGTCCTGGGTTCTAGTCCCGGGCTTGTGTTGAGTTTTCATGTTCTCCCTGTGCTTGCGTGGGTTTCCTCCGCGGTACTCCAGTTTTCTCCGACAGCCATGCACATTATTCTGATTGACTGTTCCGATTCGCCCCTAGGCGTGAATGGTTTTGTGTGGGTGTTGGCTATGTGATGGACCGGCGAGCTGTTCAGGGTGTACCCTGCCTCGGCCCGGAGTCGGACGAGACAGGCTACAGATTTTACGACATGATATTTCCAAAGAAGCATTCACAAACCAACCTGATGTGGCATTTCGCAACTTGCCCAGGCACTCATCTCTCTCCATCTCCAGGTCTATCCTGATGTCGCACATCTGGACTGATAACATCTGGTCAAACAGATAAGACGAAGGTTACGCTATTTTGCATGCATTTCAGCGATTCGCATTCTCGCCGACATTCACACAAAAGGTGACATCATTTTGTCCGGCAGTAATTCCCGACTGGGAGCTGAGACGCAGGTGTTCCGAGTAAATAAACACGATCTGCAATGCGTAGAATGTTCCAGTGTCCACGCAGCACCGTTTACTGAATAACACCAAACTAAACATTAGCATATATTTCCCTCTTATTAGTCATTTAATCTAATATACTGTACGTCAGTGGCTTGACACTGAAACTGTTAACGCTGGGCAGCGCATTACACCATTAAATCTGTTTAGTCTGCCTATTTTTAGCTTCTGTTCTCTTTGAAAGGCATGCTGGGAGACGAGACCTGTGTGATTTAATGATGTCATACTTATATGATTTTAGATTTCTATAATATCTATACGGGCAGCACAGTGATGTAGTGGTTAAGTCATCCACCTCACAGCACAGAGGTCCTGGGTTCGAGTCCCGATGGTGTTTCTGTATGGCGTCTGCATGCTCTTCCCGTGCTTGTGTGGGTTTCCTTTGGGTACTCCGGTTTCCTTCTACAGCCCAAAGACAAGCACATTAGGCTTAGTGGTTGTTCCAAATCGCCCCTAGGTGTGAGTGTGAGTGGTTGAGGGTGTCGCCCTGTGATGGACTGGCTAGCTGTTCAGGGTGCACCCTGCTTTCGCCCAGTCGGTTGAGATGGGCTCCAGCCTCCCCGTGACCCCCGTGGTTCGGGAAATGAGTGAATGATATCTTTTCAGATTTACTCTATTGCCGTTATCATTTTATTACCAGCCAACCTGCACTTTGCATTAAAGCCACATGACCACATGTATTGTGATTAGGGCTGGGGCGATACGAGCTAAAAACTGTATCACGATATTTTCGAACATTTTTATGATAACGATATTTATCATGATATCTTAAAATGGCAGGAAATTAGTTTTTAATAAAGTACTTGACAAGAACGCGGACTGTTAATAAGTATACAGACACCAGAGGGCGCTCGCAGCTTAACTGCCACTTCGGGACACCTACGCTGTGCTGGCAGCATCTTTTTTTCTTTTTTCTACCCGTCGTCAAGGTGTGTGACTATCAATCTTGAGGTTGTGGGTTTGAATCCGGATTGATGCCACAGACATCCGTCATCCGGGCTTCCGTGGGAGCTAATTGGCCGAGCGCTCAGGGGAGAGAGGAATGGCATACTCTCACCTCCCTGTCAATCACAGGGATCACCAGCCAATCATGGCGGACGCATAGCGCTTTCCTGCCGAATGTCTCTGAAGGCAAATTGACCAAAATTCTGATGATATTCAATTGGCCGACGGTAAACACAATCATATCGCGATAGTGATAATTTTCCGATATATCGTCCAGCCCCAAAGTGTGTTTCCTTTTAGTTCATCTAAAGCTCCGGCTTGGATCTTTTCCCAGAATCTCCATAATGACATATATCTTTTTTTCCTGCTATTGTTAGCCTCAAAGGAGACTCATATATCTCCTCCTCTTCCTCCAAGTCCAAACCTTTGATATGAGCTGCACAGCTGGACTACGTACTGCGAGGCCCACAAGACCAGCGATGACTCACTTCGCTGCAGGCTCATTTCATCGAGTCTCAGCTACATACAACTTCTTTGGTGCATCACTGCCTGTGGTCATGTCAGTTTTTTTTATGGGTGTGTGTGTGTGTGTGTGTGTGGATATATATATATATATATATATATATATAATGTCCTTTATTAGATGTGATGCACACAGATGTGTACAGATGTTGAAACTTTGTGCTAACGTCAGCTCCATGAAAAGAGACAAGATTTTTCTTTTCATTTTTTTTCTTATTAATCAAGGACATCGCTACTGTCTTTGCACTTAACCAAACAATCATGAAACTGGTTGCCATGGCGATTCAACCAGCAAAGAAAACTCAAAGGTCGTCATTATTGCATACGTAAAAAACAACAACAACAACAACAAAAAACCCATTTGAGGATTTTGGATGAAGTACAAATGGAGCATAAAAGCAACGCTCGAGAAATTTCTTTATGTAAAGTTCAGAGCAGTGATGAACAGCTCTATGGCCACGAGTGGAGGGCGGGGACCACTGGATATATTTAAATATGAAGGTTATATGGTCAAATACCATTTATAAACAGACAGAGGAGAAATGCTAAAAGGTGTGCGTGTACCATACCGATGATGATCCTGATGATCGCCGGTGACTGGACTAAAAAAAGAGCCGCCATTCGCTAAGGTGCGTAATGGATCTCATCACGCGTTGGGAACGTAGGAGGAACACTCGCAGGTTGGGAAACTCCTCGTACACTTGGTTCCATCACACCCTCACTATTTTACTTATGATTATTAGTGCTTTTGTTACTGTCTTCCCCCTCCCCTCCATTTTTCTCCCTAATTTATTCGTATCCAATTCCCACCCATCAGGTGTTGCCTTCCCTGTCACACGACCACCACCGACCACCACCGACCAGTGAGGAGCGAAAGCATGCACACGCCCACCCCGTGACATGCGATGCGAGCCACCCGCCTCTTTTCAAACTGCGGCGGCATGCACATTTGGGGGCGGGTCTAACACACTCGGAGGGAAAGCGCTATCCGCCGCCTCGTACAAAGAGCTCACAGACGCCCCTGATTGGCTGGCGATTGCTGTGAGTGACAGGGAAGTGAGCGTATGCCGTCCCTCCCTCCCGTGAGAGCTCAACCAATTAGCGCCCATGGACTCCCAGCTACGGACAGCAGTGGGCCATAAAATATTCCAGTATTACATTACAAAAAAATCGGAGAACATTGTAGAATTCCGGTGATGAGCGAAATATTTCGGGAGTGTTGAAAACTGTGGGGTTTCTGTGTTTGGGGGAACATAGGGAAAAAACTTCGTAAGAATATTGGTAAACATCGGAAGAGGTCAGTGTAACATTCAAAGAAAATATTGATAAAAACAGGAGCAACATTGGAATATACTGGAATAACTTTGGATGAGACACTGGAATATCAGTGGTACACATCGGTAAATATCTGAACGATATCAGAACAATATCGGAATAACATCGGAATATGGTTCCGTCTGGTCGCCTGAGGGAGTTTTTCCTTGCCACTGTTGCCGTGCAGTTTATCACTGGGGATGTGTAGGGTTTGTAGGTTTACATTCTGTGGGGGTTTTTTTTTTGGATTTTCCAACATTTTTCTCCCTAATTTATTCGTATCCAATTCCCACCCATTAGGTTTTGCCTTCCCTATCACATGACCACCACCGACTAGGGAGGGGGAAAAAGCATGCACACACCCCCTCCGTGACATGCGATGCTAGCTACCCGCCTCTTTTTGAAATTCGGCGCCATGCGTATTTGGGGGCGGGTCTAACACACTCGGAGGGAAAGCGCTATCCGCCCCTTCATACGAATGTGCTCACAGATGCCCGTGATTGGCTGGCGATCGCTGTGAGTGACAGGGAAGTCAGCGTATGCCATCCCGCCCTCCCATGAGAGCTCGGCAAACTAGCTTCCGTGGACTCTCAGCACAGACGGCCGTGCATTAACCCGGATTCAATCCTGCGATCACCGGGTTAAGAAATGTTTATAGATTCCTTAGCAAATTTATTTTTCTGCTCTGTAACAATCCCAATAATAAAAAACATGACACCAATAAACGTGAACTGAAGGGAACTGAATATGAGTGGATCTAATCAGGAGCATGAGCAGTATACGTGAGTGCACCCGAGTGTAAAAAACATCCACGCCATGCTAACGTGCTCACCACGACACCACCGTGCCGCCTTCCATCACTACCACAAAACTAAAAGGAAAGAGAACACATCAGGTGCTCATTCATATCCAGAAATAATGCAAAAAAATAAACAAAAGCCTGATTTGTTTTTGTTTTCACATCGTAGAGAGAAAGAGAGAGAAAATACAGAAACGCAGCGTGTTTCAGATGTTGATGTAAGTCCAGCTGGACGCAGACGAACACTCGGGTGAACGAAACGCTGCTAATACGAACGCAAATATTTGCGGTGTTAGATCAGAAGTGTGAAAGCTGCTGTGAAAGGAGGACGGCGTGGGATACGGATCGTTTGGAGTGACGGTACACGTGCTTTTAATCAGGTCGAGAAACAGACCACCAACCAAAACAACAAACAAAAAAAAATCTCCCACTAATCAAAAGATCCCTGTGTGATGATCTGATGAAGGCGAGGGAGTCACACACACTGTGCACAGAAAATTACAAGCATGAACTTCATTCTCCCACAAGGAGACAGGATGTCGGGTAAACACTCATTAAACCACTGACAGGTCACACGGAGAATGTGATCCTGAATTGAACAGCATGTCTCGGATCGGAGCGGGGCCGGTGGTGGAGGGTGCTCGGCTCATGATTCAGAGGGTTCAAATCCCTGTTAGACTCTCACCGTGCTAAGATCCCTGAGCAAAGTCTTAACCATAAGTGTGTGTCTGTCCCCCCAGCGGCACAAACTGGTCCCAGTAAAGCATACTGGGAAGGGAACCTGCGATGGACGAGCTTCCCATCCAGGAGGAGTCGAACTCCCGAGACACTTCACGCGACAGAAACCTGGGATAAGATCAAGCCCTGTTGAGCCGGGGGGGTCGGGGGTAAAAATCCCAAGACTTTACCTTTAATAGGAAACATTTGAAAGGCAGGCACACGGATCCAGGATTCCTCTGGGTTCTCTGGTTTTCTCATAATACTCAAATCATGCCAAAATTCAGAAAAGCAATTGTAAAATGTCCCGTGTGTGTGTGTGTGTGTGTGTGTGTGTGTGCGCACGCTCCGGAGATAGATTAGGGATATGGATCCAGCATAATCCGGATTTCTGAAGTATACAATGAATATACAGTATCAATGAAGGGAACAGTTTCATTATTAGAGGAAATAAAGATCATGAGGATAAAGGCAACCTCTTAATTATAACAATAATAATTATTATTATGATTGTTATTATCATTATTACTATTATGATTATCATCATCATCATCATTATTGTTACTTTTATTATTATTATTATTATTATTATTATTATTATTATTATTATTATTCCAAAGTCTGTCTCATGAGACAATGATGATTTCTTACAGCAGGGGGAATTTACTATTTTCGAGTTTTATTTGTATTAATAAAAATAATAATAACAATAATAAATTATTATTATTATTATTATTAATAACAACAATAATAATAATCATCAATAAATCATTATAATTTATTATAATATTAATCATCATTTTTTCTTAATTATTTTTACTATACACACACACACACACACACACACACACACACACACACACACACACACATATATATATATTGTTGAGCCTGTGCCCAGTGTTGGCTGAGATAGGCTCCAGCCTCCCCGGGACCCGAGTCGGATTGAGAGGTTTGGTAAATGGATGGATGGATGGTTTTCAAATATTTTTTCACTAAATGTTTACTAACAAATTAAACACTTTTTACTTTTTTTTTTAACTGTGTTCATTTCTATCCCCGCGTGTTGAAGAATGTGCCGCGCGCGCCCCTGCACCAGCACCGGCTCGGCTCGGCTCGGTTCGGTTCGGGTGAAAGCAGGCTCTCAGTCGGGTGATGTTCCTATAAAGTGAGTAAATGAAGGAGGCGCTGAAGCCGCACCCCGGAGAGAAGCGCAGTCTCGTCGGTGTACCTGTCCGGCCCGGTGTCCCTGCGGAACCGCAGAGCGGAGTTCGGATTGAGCGGTTGGACGGGTTGGATGAAACCGGAGAGCTGAAGAGTGAAACTCACCGGTGAGCAGGTGAAACTCAGCACGAGCACTCTCCTCAACACCTCCATGGCCTCGGTGCGCTCCGGTACTCGGTTAGTGTTTCTGGTTTTCTCTCTCAGATCGAGTGGAAATAAAAGCACCCTTCCGCCCTGAGCCCGAACCCCGAGAGGAAACTCCGCTCCCGGGAAACACAACCACACGCACGCGCCGCGCGCACACTCAGCTTCCACCCGGCACAACACGCGCGATTTAAACACATCCGTTCCACAACAACATCAGCGTTCAGTGACGTGTTCAGAGAACAGCCAATCAGAGCTCGAGACACACAGACTGAGACACAAACTGATAAATAGATAAGAGAGATAGACAGACAAATGGACAGACTGATTGATAGTTAGCCAGATAAATCGAGAGACAGACAGACAGACAGACAGACAAATAGATAGACAGAGACATAGACAGTGAGACAGATAAATGGATAAATAGATAGACAGAGAGAGACAGATGAACATACAGACAGACAGATAGATAGATAGATAGATAGATAGATAGATAGATAGATAGATAGATAGATAGATAGATAGATAGA
>JAQNCB010000008.1:33133938-33144657 GCA_030068295.1 Euristhmus nudiceps | reverse complement strand
AGAGAGAGAGAGAGACAGAGAGAGAGAGAGAGAGACAGAGAGAGAGAGAGAGAGACAGAGAGAGAGAGAGAGAGACACAGAGAGAGAGATGAAGGTAGCAGAGGAGTTGAACAGTTCGTCAGCTCTTCGCTTGTTTCTTTTTCTGCACCAACTCAGCAAGCAGCTTGTAACGAATCATACACTCCTCCTGCAGAGACACACACACACACACACACACAGGGAATTAGTGTCACACACACACACACACACACACACACACACTCACACACACATCCACCCTAACCCCACCCCCCACACACACGTATGTGTACATACACACACCCATAAACACCCCACCATCCATTCCACACACACCCCTCCTCCCCCCTCACCCCCACCTGTACGCAGCACCCCGTCCTCAAACACCCAAAACATCTTTTAAAAACAACAAACAGAACGAGCCCTCACACGGCCCAACCCTGAGCCCTTACACCCCGAGCCCCGCCCCGGTCGTTCCCGTCTGCAGCCCGGTCGTTCCGGCTCACCTTGTTTTTCCCAGGCACCACCCTGGCGATCCGGTCCCAGCGCTCGGCAGTGCCGCGCGGGTACTGCTGCAGCGCCAGCTCCAACAGTCTCTGCTGGTTCTGGGTCCAGACCTCCTCTGCAGCGCCGGGCTTCTCCCTCGCCTGCTTTCGCTCCTCCTCGCTGTCCTCGTCCACGGCTGTAGGATCAAAGTCTTTCTGTCTCCGCCCTTTCGCCTTCTCCCTCTCCTCTCCACTTCCTGTCCCAGCAGCTCCCCCGGGGGCCCTTTTGCCTCGTCTCCTGACGCTCTTCACCTCCGCCTCGTCGGCCGCGTCGGCCTCTGAAGGCTCCTCAGGAAGCCTGGTTTCCTCTCGCTGGGTCATGAGGCTGTCGGGGACCGCGCCCTTTCCCAGCATCGCGCTGCTCTTCAGCGCCGAGAGTTTCACCAACCCTGAGGAGCACAAGCAGGGAGATCTGTGAAACCCGATAGTTAAAGGAACGGTGTGGGACATTTTATCGGCAAAAAGTAAGTAAAATTAGTAATAAATTACGTTTCATTGCTCTGTAATCACATAAAATAACACATTCTGGAGATTTACAAACCTTAGAATAAGCTGGTTATAGCTACATGGGAAGCGGGTCCCCTTTCACGGAGGCGGCCATCTTGCTCCGCCATGTTTAGATAGTAGTCCGGCTTTGAAGGGGGGGGGGGGGTTTGGGGGATTGGTAATGAGATTTTACTTGGATGCAATCTGAAGCCTCACCACTAGATGCCGACAGGGAGCGGGTCCCCTTTTGTGAAGGCGGCCATCTTGAAACCACCATGTTTCGACAGTGTTCCAGAACCATACACGCTACGAAGTGAGGTTCGGGGATTCAATTTTATAATTTCTTTATAAATTATAAAAAAAAATTAATATATAATTAAATTAGAGTTGGTTGCAATCTGGAACCTCACCAATAGATGGCACCAATTCTTACACACCGTCCCTTTAAACTGTGACACACAAGTAAAATAAAAGAAGAAGAGGAGATGACACTGACCCGATGTGTTTGAGACGCTGTCCTTAACTTGCTTTACCTTTGACGTGACCTGAAACGAACAAAGTTAATCATAATTTATTTTTTTTTTCTTTCAAATGAGCAGAAACGTGCAGAACGTCGCCGTAGCAACGCCGTGTGGCGCTCTAACACTCACGTCGGTGACGGATCTGCCCAGCTCATGAGCGATCTTGTCCCAGCGCCCCGGGGTTCCTCCAGGGAACTTCACCATGCAGCGAGTCAGAAGCGCGAGATCCTCGTCCGTCCAACCCGGAGTCTGGAACCACAACGTCACGTCCGATCATGAACACCGATTGGTTTATTCAGAAGGGGGAGGGGTTTCTAAGTGACGCACTGACTTTCTTTTTCTGTGCTTTCCGGTCTTCCAGCCACTCGTCCATCTGATCCTCGATGTCCTCGATGGACGCCTCCTGGTGGTACGCAGGTACGTACGCCACCTCGCTCGGCTCGTAAACAGGAAACTCCACCTTGGGCTTCTTCACCTTCGGCCGCTTCTCTCCTGCACGTCAACAAAACACACGTGATTTCGGTTTGTGTGCAGAATATTTAAGCGTGTCCGACTCCGTGTAAGGATCTCACTCTGCTGGGTTTCCTGCTCGGCTTGCGCCTGCGCTTCCTCCTTTTCCTTCAGCTTCAGCTCTCTGTAGTCTCTATAATACTGCTTCACGTCCTGAGGTCACACACATGCACAGGAATCAGCCGCCGCTCGCCCCGTGACTGAGTATCGGCGCCCGGGCCGTGGTGCACGCGTACCTGTATGACGTGTGGAAGAGACTTCAGGGAGCAGTAAAGCCAGATGCCCAGCTTGAGAGGAAGAATGTCGTGCCAGTGAGGCTTCTCTGATCTAACAAAAAAAATACATACGACAAGAAGAGCGTTGGGGCGTGGCCTAACAACTCAAACAAACAAAGGATTGTGCGCGAGATTACACGAGACACGGCGCCGACGGAGAAACAGAAGAAAAAGGTGGAGGAGAGGAAGGAGAGAGAGAGAGAAAGCGAGAGAGAGAGAGAGAGAGAGAGGAGAAAAACAATGAGAAGAACCAGGAGGAAGAGGAAAGGGAGAAAACAAAAAATACGAAAGAGAAAAAGGAGAAAGCGGATGACAGGAAAGACAATGAGGAGAAGGAAGAGGAAGAGAAGAAGGAAAAGAATGAGGAGGAGCAGGAGAAGGGGTAAAGGAAGAAATACAAGAAGGACCGGAAGGAGGAGAAGGAAGCAGAAGTGAAGGAGAAGCAAAAAGAAAGAGTAGGAGCAAGAGAAGAAGAGATAAAAGATGGGAGGAAGAGGAGACGAAGGAAAAGATGAAGGAGAACAGAAGGAGAGGAACCAGGAGGACCGGAAGGAAGAGGAAAAGCAGAAAAAAGAGGAGAAAAAGATAAGAAGGAAAAGGAGCAGGAGGAGTAAAGGAAGGAGAAAAAGGACCATAAGGAGGAGGAGAGGGAAGAGGAGGTGAAGGAGAACAGGAAACACAAGGAGGAGAAGGACGAGGAAGAGAGGTTTTAGGAGAAAAGAGAAGGATGAGAAAGACGAGAATGAGGAGGAGGAGGAGGAAAGAACAAGTAGGGGCGAGAGAAAACGAAGGAGAAGAAAGGGGGAGTGATGGAGAAGGAAGAGAAACAGAATAAAGAGGACTACAGGAAGAAGGACCAGAAGCAGGCAGAGAAGGACAAAAACGAGGGGGGGGGAGAGGAGGTGGTAAAGAAAAAGAGGAGGAGGGGTAAGAGGATGAGGGAGAAGAAGGAAAAGGAGAAAAAAATGAGGAGGAAAAGGATGACAAGAAGGATAAGGAGGAAAAGAATGAGGAGCAGGAGAAGCAAAGGAAGGAGAAAAAGAGGAGGTGGTAAAGAAAAAGAGGAGGAGGAGGAGTAAGAGGATGAGGAAGAAGGGAAAGGAGAAAAAATGAGGAGGAAAAGAAGAATGAGGAGCAGGAGAGGTAAAGGAAGGAAAAAAAGAAGGACGAGGAAAGAGGAGGTGCATGAGAACGGGAAACAAGGAGGAGAAGGAGGAGGAAGAGAGGTTTTAGGAGAAAAGAGAAGTGAGAAGGAAGAGAAAGACGAGGATGAGGAAGAGGAGAAAGATTAGGGGCGAGAGAAAAAGGAGAAGAAAGAAGGGGAGTGATGGAAAAGGAGAAAGGGGAGGAGAAGGAAGAGAGATAGAACAAAGAGGGGTAGAGGAAGAAGAAGGACCAGAAGGAGGTAGAGAAGGACACGGACAAAAGGGAGGTTGAGGTAAAGGATGTGGTTTAAAAAAAAAAAAAAAAAAAAAAAGAGGAGGAGGAGTAAGAGGATGAAGAAGAGGAGGAGAAATTATGGACCGCTTTTGTTAACACCGGCCGCCGCGTGTAATGAGTACGAGTATGTATGAGGTCACTTCCTCTGACGCAACCTCATTAATCATCGCCTCACTTCTCGTTTCTCTCCTGCCCCGCGCTCTTCGTCTCCTCGGCCGACTTGCTGCTTTGCTTTTTCCTCTTCTCTCTCTTCTTCTTGCTCAGGAGATCGTCCTGAATAAAAACACAGCCACGTGTAAATCACGTGCTTTCACACGTCACCCATCTCCCTACCGTAACAACACGTGTATCTCAAACTCATGGATGATGTCACGTGTCGACATCGTGCAAATATTCACCAACTGCTTCTCCAAATAAATGGACCAGATCACCGCGTAGTGACCCACAGTGAGGATGAGGAAGAGGAGGAAGCCCAGCTCTCCGTTGCTCATCTTTCTCACACGGCGGTAGTAGAACACGGGCTGTCGCCAGTCAGGAAGGCCATCAACCAGGATGAGATCGTAGCTACGTGAGAGAAGGCGTTAGGTTTGCGCTCGAACGGCAGAAACGTACCAAAACCTTTTGCAAAAATAATAAGTCAAAACATCTCCATACCTTTTCCTTCTTTCTTCATCTTTAAGAACTTCGTAGATGGCGACGAGCTGGAACCGAAAGGAGGAAAACATTTGAACTAACATTCAGAGAGCGCAGACCTCCACCGCAGTGCAAGGTCATCGTTACATGGGCTGTTGGGGCAGACGACGCAGGACTACAGTGCCCCCTTGTGGCACGTTCCACAATTGTTTTGTGTATTGAGTTGTGTATTATTTTTCTCCCGGCGCATTCTGGGTGATTTCCGCCAGTCCGTTCATTCATTTTCTAAGCCACTTACTCCTAATTAGGGTCAAACAGAGGCTGGAGCCCGTCTCAGCCGACCCTGAGTGAGGACGGGATCCGCCCAGAACAGCTCGCCAGGCCACTGCAGGGTAAATGCAGATACAACCATTCACACTGTCTCACACCTTGGTTCAATTTGGAATTAGCTTACTGTGCATGTTTTTGCACTGAAGGAGGAAACCAGAGAACCCAGAGGAAACACACAGAGAGAACATTCAAACTCCACACAGAAACACACCAAGTGCTCATCGATAAGGTGCGTGACTATTAACCCGGAGATCGCAGGCTCGAATCTGGGTTAATGCGCCAGCCAGGAGTCTACGGGATCTGATTGGACGAGCTCTCACGGGAGCAAGGAACAGCACAAGTTTGCTTCCCTGTCACTCACAGCCATCGCCAGCCAATCACGGGCGTCTGTGAGTTCATTCGTACGAGGGATGGATAGCGCTTTCCCTCTGAATGTGTTAGACCCGCCCCCAAATACACATGCAGCGCAGTCTGAAAAGAGGCGGGTGGCAAACATCACATGTCATGTCACGGAGGGGGCGTGTGCATGCTTCTGCCCCTCCCTGGTTGGTGGTGGTCGTGTGACAGGGAAGGCAATACCTGATGGGTGGGAACTGGATACGAATAAATTAGGGAGAAAATGGGGGAAAAACATAAAAGAAAGAAAAAGTAAAACACGTCGAGCCCCTTCTTGCTATGAGGCGGACGTGCTATTTCAATCCACCCTCCCGGCCTTTTGGCTTTACCATGTCGCTGAATCCCCCGCCTTTCGGTAGTTTGAAATTTGTTAATTAAACCATGTAACATCTGAAAGGTTAAAGCAGGACAAAAGGCCTGTACAACCTCAAAAATCAAAACAAAGACACACTCCCTCTCCCACCAGCTCAGTGAAGTTTCTTTATATTCATACAAAAGTTGAAGGCATGCATGGCAGCCTTGAAGATGCAACGGAGCGTACTCACACTGCGGCCAAACCTGAATAAAGAGAATAAATAACAGCCGCATGCAGGCTGAGAATCTTCAACCCATTAAAAAAAAAAACATTACAGGAATCCCTCACTTTTGGCGGTTAATGTGGGGTCGAGACCCGACCCGAACACTGAATTTCCGTGAAGTAGGATCGACCCCCCTGACTGACGCATACGTACATGTATACGTGTATATAATATCAATAAATACATATTCAACACTATAAATGCTTATAATAACAATTAAACATTCAAAACCATGCATAAGATGTAAATAAAATATATAAAATATAAGTAATATAAAATACATATGTGTAATTGTACATAGATGTAAATAAAGTGTAAGAAATGCCTTGACTTCTGCCATTTCTGACACACGAATGCTGTTATTTCAGAGCCGAGTTCCAAACCGGAGTCGGTAGTGAACTTGCGGCCTTTCCCTTAACTTTTTCCCCTATTTAATAGAGGCCTCTGAAATCTCGCAAGCCGATTGGTCGAGATGAATTTCCCAGAAGAAGAGGAGGCTGGGATCCGAATCCGAGTCAGTAGCGACCCCTTGCGGAATTTTCCTGAACCTTTCCCTTATTTTTTATTTTTCGATGAAGATTTTAAAGAAATCCACAACGCACTGAAGCCACAGAACCTGAAACGCGATATAGCGAGGGGATGTTGTTGAAGTCCACTAATCCATTTCCAACGGGCGTCAGCAGGCGAGGACGTGCACCGAGCGCAGCCGTACTGTAGCTCAACTTAATAAAGAGAAAAATAAAGGGGATGAGGTCGAACCTTTCCTCCAATTGGGTGTGGTTTAGTGCCTTCAATTAAACCACGCCCACCAGAGTCTCAGAGAACAAAGCATTTTTTTTTTAGATTCCTGAAACATAGTTTTATAGATTTGTCTTTACGTAGAACTAGCAAACATGCTGATTAGCACATCTGCCCTACAGCAAGAAACTCCTAGTTCAGCATTTCAGGGTGGAGTTTGCATGCACTTGCTTGGGTTTCCTCGAAGCAATCCGGTTTCCTCCTAAAGGCCACAGACGTGCGCATTAGGCTGACTGTTTGTTCCAAACGTGTGAGTGTGAATAGTTGTGTGTTGCAATGCGGTGGACTAGCAAGTTGTTTAAGGTGTACCCTCATCTTTCCCCAGTGTTGGCTGACATAGGCTCCAGCCTCCCTGCAACTCTAGTTGGATTAAGCGGTTTGTCAAATGAGTGAGAGAGTGAATGGCTTCGTATTGTTAGAAATAATTATCAACGGTAGTGGCGCTATCGATTTAGCATTTTTCCTTAGCCTTAGCTTTCACCTTTCTGCTTTAGCTCGTCTCACCTGGCGGAACTGGGTTTCTGCGTTCTCATCTTTGTTTTTATCTGGGTGAAGGATGAGGGAAAGCCTTCTGTACGCCTTCCTGATCTCAGACAACGGGGCATCCTGTAAAAGAAAAAACAAACAAACATTTACAGAGTTTAGGACAAACACACAGGTTATGAAACAGGAAACACAAAAAACATGGCAGCTGTAGAGTTGAGTGGCACATCGACAAGATGCAGGACTATCAACCTGGAGATCCCAGGTTCGAATTCAGGTTGATGGCGGGTTTTAACCAAACCCTCTCGGAAGGAAGGGATGGATGGCATTCACGTGCCACCTACATCAATCACCAACAAATTCTGGGCTTCTGTGAGGACATCCGTACAAAAGGGTCGGACAGGATTAGGGTTGAGTGCACATGCGCAGCAGTTCATAAAGATACGGGTGGAAGCAAAATGCATTACTGAGGGCTTTGTTTACATCCCGCCCTGGTTGCTGGTGGTCGTATGTGACAGGGATGCAATACTTGAGTGTTCTGCGCTGTCGCTCACTTCAAAATGGTGAGGTGTACCATTTCCTAGTGCTAACACTGAGGACGAAAACATAGTGTAGCGGTTAGCACGGCCGCCTCACAGCAAAAAGGTCCTGGGTTCGAGTCCCCGGCTACTAATATTCAAATTTCTGTATTTTTGACAGCTAACTACAGACGTAAACTTAACGAAATGATAATGACTGGATAAAATTGTTATAAAAACACAAAACATGCCTTTTATCATAATAAACAGGAGTCTTTCTTTAGTACTTTGGAAAATGAACAGACTCAGGCTTCAGTGTTGGCATGACTCATCTACTTTCGACAAATATCACAAATTAAGACATTTTATAAAGCCAAACTGTAATGTCAGTGATATTTACGAATGCTGGGAGCTTTTAAAAGGCAAAACAGTAAGTAAAATATTTTAAATATTTGCCTTCTGTTAAGGCGGAGTGTTTTTTGCTACTAGGCCTAAAAGCCTCGGCGTTTCTTGCCGACTGCTACCGAGACTCAAGCGCTGTATCCGGGGTGGGAACCTACAGCACATCGGAAGACCGGTTATCTTCAAGAACACAACAAAAACAAAAAAAATAGAACAAAAACACAGACGTGAGACTTAAATACACACCCATCGTTACTTTTAGGTCAGTGTATTTTTAAAGATTGGGTTGTTTGAAGGTTATTTCCTGAAACAGAGTACAAACAGAGGAGCTCCAAGTTCACAGATAAGCTTCCAGTAAACACCAGGATGAGACGCATCGGGAAATAAAGAAAGGACTCGTTATTACAGCGCGGTTTACCTTGTTAACAGACAGGAACTCGTAAAATGTCTGCGGGATTTCCTCCACCAGGTCGAACAGCTCTAAATCTGCGTCCCACGCTGAAGCCCCCTCGGGGTGGATCAACACAAAGCCGGCGGCGAGCACCACAAACCTCAGACCCAGCACAGGAGCCATGCCACGGGCTCTGAAAACGCGTGTTTACCGTAATTACTAGCACTCCATGCCACAAAAAACAAGTCGCTGTCTAGTAGCACACACACAGCTTGGCATCGCTGTCCCTGCAGCACAATGCAAACGTGGTCCGTTTCGGCGACGTGGAGAAGCTCCGCGACTGCGAGATTCACACGCAGCCGCCACCAGGGCGACCAATCAGGGCTGAGCTGCTCAGACACGTCGCTCGGTGTGCGTGGAGATCATCCGGAAAGATCCCCTGAATGGACTCGTCAGAAATATCTGCCCTGTCCCTATACACGTGGCCTACATCTACAGTAAAATAACATGCATTCATTGTATGGATGTCAAGAATGTCATGGGCTCGAGTCCCCTGCTCGATCAGGGTGTTCTTGTTGTGTATATGTGTATGTGTGTGTGTGTGGGGGGGGGGGTTGCATTGTTCTCCCTGTTCTTGCATGGTTTCCTCCTGGTACTCCAGTTTCATCCATGCACATGAGGCTACCTGGTTGCCCCCAGGTGTGGATGTCAGTGTGAATGGTTCAATGTGTTGATGGCTCCCCAGTAGGATCAAGCAGTTTGGCAAATGAGTGATGAAGGATTTGATTGTTGATCCTCGTTGGGAGTGATTTTGAGATTCAGCCAAGTTGATAGTGATTCAGGAGGGATCCGAATGGGACCTAAAGGACTTTTTTTAAGAAAGAAAAAAAAGAATCCACAGTGGTGGCCCATTCAGTCAATAATCCATCCATCCATCCATCCATCCATTCATTCATTCCTTGAGTGTGTCTTATTTCAACATGCTTAGACATTGAACCCTCAGTATTTATTACACACTGAAAATCCTTCCACCGGTTTATCTTTGTATGAATCAGCAAATGTTTCTGAACAGCAGCCTGTAGAAAGCAGTGCACTGACTTCCGAGCACAACATCCGAGTTATTACAGAGCATCATCAGTGCTTTCAGAACTGGGACTGAAAGATCCTTCCACAGAAAAAAAAAGGTTTGATGCTTTCGTGACACTCATAACAGGAAGCAGTGTCACAATATGTCAAATCGTACAGCTGGAACATCTGGATGCTTTTTTTCATGATTAGGATCATAGATTATAAACCAGCCGTTTCTGTCCATAAGATTTAGTACATTTAATTTTATGTTTTGTTTGTGTGTGTGTGTGTGTGTGTGTGTGTGTGTGTGTGTGTGTGTGTGTGTTTATAGGGCTTTGAAACCACACTGTTGTCATAGAAACTGTTGCTTGAAGCCAGGCGGTTCCCCTATATTAAGACCTATGGCTTATATTGAATAAACAGAACATTACCTTCATCATGAACACATTATGTCACACCAGATGAGCTGAACATCAGTAACTTAAATCATTTTAAGCTTCAGGTGCTTCCCCCCATTCTTACAGTTCTTGCTTTTTTTTCAAAGTGAGGTCATTCTTTTTCTTTTGAGCAAACATAAATGTATTGTATAAACATATCAGATTAATGAGTAACCACTGCGGCTGATAAATATCAGCTGTACCTGGATATTGCCCAAAGGGCACTTTTATACAGGCTGGTCAAGAGCTTTTCTTTTCCTTTTTTCCCTTTTGTTTCTTCCCTCCTTCTTCTATTACTTCTGCTGAACAAAAGCCCGATTATAAATGCAACAAAAATCAAAGTAATTAACACTTTTTTATGAGATTATTTAATAGATTCATGAAAAAATATATAACATTTTAAGATAAAGCGACATACCTCGGCATGAACCATTACAACCATTCTAATTTTTTTAAAGAAACATTTTGTTTTCATTCATTTTCTGAGCCGCTTAATCCTAAATAGGGTCGCGAGAGACTGGCGCCCATCTTGCCGACTCTGGATGAGGGCAGAGTACACCCTGAACAGCTCCTCAGGCCATCACAGGGCAGAAACACGCTGACGGATATGCAGCTCCTCTTTACGAAACATGGTTCTTTTACATCCCTTTCACCACAGACAGTGAGAGACATGACTGGCCTTTTTACCCAGTTAGTTGCACTGGGGGGACAGCAGGGACAACCTGGTGATAGTGGGGCTTGAACCTCCAGCACTGGGATCAGTAATCCAGCACCTTACCACCAGGCCACCACTGCCTACATTTTGTTTTGTGTTATAATAATAATAATAATAATAATAATAATAATAATAATTATTATTATTATTATTATTATTATTATTATTATTATTA
>JAQNCB010000008.1:32780877-32783077 GCA_030068295.1 Euristhmus nudiceps | reverse complement strand
GATAAAGAAAGGAATGTGAAGCAAACCTGTAAGAAGGAAAACAAGAAATAAAGAAGTAAAGAAAGAAATTTAAAAAAAGGAAAAAAGGAGATGCAAATCTGACAGAAAAAAACTAAAAAGAACTAAATAAATAAAGAACAATGTAAGACAAGCCTTATTAGGAAATACAAAAAGAAAATAGAATGAATAATAAAAAAAAATTCAGAAAGAAATTACATAGAAAACAGAACGGAGAAAAGAATGAAAGCAAGAAAGTAAGAAAGAAAGAAAGGAAGGAAAGACACCGCAGGAGAAAAAAAGCTGGTCAGTAAGAGAGAAATAAAGAATTAAAGAAAAAAGAAATGAGATGAAAGACAGAATGAAGAATAGAAAATAAAAAAGAAATGAAAGAAAGAAACAAACAAACAAAAGACACCCCAAAGAGAAAAAAAGCAGGTCAGTAAGAAAGAAAGAAAGAAAGAAAGATAAAGAAAGGAATGTGAAGCAAACCTGTAAGAAGGAAAACAAGAAATAAAGAAGTAAAGAAAGAAATTTAAAAAAGGAAAAAAGGAGATGCAAATCTGACAGAAAAAAAAAATAAAAAGAAATAAATAAATAAAGAACAATGTAAGACAAGCCTTATTAGGAAATACAAAAAGAAAATAGAATGAATAATAAAAAAAGAAATAAATTACATAGAAAACAGAACGGAGAAAAGAATGAAAGCAAGAAGCTAAGAAAGAAAGAAAGGAAAGACACCGCAGGAGAAAAAAAGCTGGTCAGTAAGAAAGAAATAAAGAATAAAAGAAAAAAGAAATGAGATGAAAAACAGAATGAAAGATAGAAAAGAAAGAAAGAAAGAAGGATGAAAGATTCCCGAAGGATCATTTCATGTCAAACCAAAATAGAAGAAGCAGAGCAAGTCTGAAAGCCTCAGCTTCAAGTAAAGGGTTGGACAGACAGTCGGACTGACGGACGGAACCCATTCCTGTAACTCCTGAACCACCTTATGGGCCGGAGAAAAAAAGAAAGAAATGAGAGACAACCGAGTAAGAAAGAACTGAAAGAGAAGCAGATGTGTCAGAAAGAATGAAAGAAGTTTTGACGGTTCGTTGGTGATTTAGTTTTTCGCTGTTTTTTTTTCCCGAACAGAGACGTGAAAGAAATGATCTGAGAGAAAATTGTAGAAAGACATAAGAGAAGACTATTAAAGGTAGATGATTGTTAGTGCATGGACCGTAGTCCAATTTCGAACCATCATACAATCTAATTAACAACTAATTAACAAATCCATCAGCAGAAATCCCGCCGCTCTTGATGCCTGAAAGGTGTGACGCGTGTCGTACATATCTCATCGCCGCGCGTCTCCCAAACACTTCCGTTAGCTTTGTTCCCTCCCGCGTGACCGTGTTCAGTTGATATCCTCCGTCTGACCTCTAGAACTCTGTCTAGACACATCTTACACATATTTTTATGCTGCTATATTTTCTTGTGAAAGTTGAGTTTTTAAGGAAGTTCAGCGGGTTCTGTTTCCGTCTCGGTGTGGCAACTCCACGTCTGGTACAGTACTGAGAAATAAAATAAAAACGCTCACTGGCACTTCTGCAGGGTTTTTTTGTTTGTTTGATCAAATGAAAGCAGAAGTTTTTCCTCATACTTACTTTCATGGTTCAAATCCATATTTAGCTTTTATTTATTTATTTATTTATTTATTTACTTATTTATTCATTCATTTATTGATTTATTTATTACTGTAGTTTTTAACATTCAAGTTTCTGGAGAATAAAACATTGAAGTTTTTAAAGTTTGCGTATCTGAGTATTCATGGGTGTGTTAGTCATACAGTAAGGGGTGAAATGAAAAAATATAGAGAGAATGCAGTAAAATAGAAAGAGAGAAAGAAACACAAAAGAAGAAAAGAAAAAAATGCAAGAAACCTAAGAAAGAAAGAAAAAAGATACCATGAAGCAAACTTGTAAAACAGAAAGAAAGAAAGAACAAACGAAGGAAAGAAAGAAGGGAGGAAAGGAGCACACCCTTACGGAGGCTGTACAAAATTTGACTCATATTTATTATAGACAGAATATAAAAATACATAAAATAATTAAATAGAATGGATTTTAAAGTAAACTTACATCATAACTAAGTGATTTAGTGATTTAATGGTGAGGATGTATGAGGATAATGTGTGAGGAAGATGTGTGGAGGATGTGTGAGGATG
>JAQNCB010000008.1:32770877-32775877 GCA_030068295.1 Euristhmus nudiceps | reverse complement strand
CCGGCGCATAACCGACCCCATTCACAAAATATTGCGCTACACGAATGTCATTAGACCCACTTGAGAGGAAGAATCTGCCACTTCAAGTCTTATTTAGGATTGGTGTAGCCTCCTCATCGAAACAGGTCTGGCTTGGTACCCTTTGCAAGGGTATGACTTTTGCACCTTTTGTCACCAGGTGAAGTAAATTATAGTGTACCTTTCTAACTTACTTACATAATTACACCTCAAGGACCACAATTGTACCTTTGGGGGTACATCTACATTGTGTCTACCATAGGGAACAAGAATGTACCCATGGAGCAGCTTTTCGCTGACCATGTAGCAAGATAAAACAACAGCTTTTTCAACCCGGAGACTTTGTGTTTTACTTCCTATCGTGGTTTAAATCGAATGCAAATGTTATCAACCAATAAAGGTTAGGGTTAATATTCTTTCAGTTTTGATTGCACAGACTCCTCATTAAGTTGGCGCTTAAGATCAGTTTTGGCGTCATACCCAGCCCTAATCCCAGTGATCCAAAATAACCACGAAACATATGAAGCCAGGTTGATTATAATCACCAAGCTTTGGTTCAAAGTTTAAAGGGATATTGTGCTATAATTTACCCCAATTTGTGACTCTGAGGTAAGGCCTATCTGCCTACACGTTATCAGGGCTATTAAGGAAGAGCGGGAGCTGTTGGTAGGAAGGTGTATCGCTATCCAGGCAATTCTGGCATCGGGTCACTCTGGGGGAGGAATACCCGTCCTGTCTGCCCACGTCCCGACCCTGCCTGCTAACTCCCAGACTTTTTCAAGGTGCTTCACAGCCATATGCTTGCTCACTGGGGAAGCGGGCATGAAGGGCGAGTCTCGGTGCCCTTCATCCAGGTGAGGCACAGGGATACGCAGCTGGTTTGGTGCCAGTCGAGTGGGGACAAGGAGAGAGCATGCCATGGCAGACACTAGTGCCCACACTGTGCCAACCCACAGCACAGACCGCCTCACCAGTGCAGACAGCCTCCGGCTATCTATAACTTTGACATCTCGTCTCCGAACCATTGATTTGGTGACAGTTTAACCAAAATGGATTTCCGTTGGTGATGGCATGAGATTTGTTCAGCCAAAGAAGTTTCACCTACTCGTGGGCAAAGAATAGGGGTCAGAAATTTATAATGGAATGGGTTGGATGGAATGTCTATAATGGAATGGAAATCCGTCGATGGCCTATGAAAGGTCACCCCAGCTTCATATTCTCAGATCACACCCTAGGTTGGCGGTAGGCAGCCATAGTTGCTCTTTAACTTTATAATGGGTAACACAGTGGCATATTGCTTAGAATGTCCCCTCCACATCAAGAAGGTCTGAGGTTTGAATCTCTGGCTTGGCAAAAGCATTTTTGTGTGAAGTTTGCATGTTCTTCCTGTACATGGAATGGTTTCCTCTGGGTACTCCGTTTCCTCCCACAGTCCAAAAGCCATGCGCACCAGGCTGATTGGCTATTCTAAATCGCCCAAATTGGATGGTTGTGTGTTGGCCCTGTAATGGAGTCGCGAGCTGTTGAGGGTGTACTCCGCTTTTGCACAGAGTCAGCTGACGTAACCTCCAGTCTGAATATGAATGTCTATACATGTTACAAGGAAACTTATGAAGGTGGTCCCTTGTATTGCAGCCCATTCTGCAAAGACCACAGAACAATCACTGCTTTGACGACTTGAAGAAAATGGGAGCAACAGAAGTCTTGACTTGTCACTAGCTCATGATTTATCATCTGAAATTTTACTGCATGGTCCTCTATTGTCTCTTGACCCCTATGAATGCATTATTTCCTTTTTTCTAGCAAGTCCAGTTCTGATAAAGGTCCAGAGGAACTTTGCTCTGTTTAGGAACAAAGGTTCCAATTAGCAAGTTTAGTCAGTTGGGCAGAACATTTCAAGGGCTTCAAACCAATGGATCTCATTTGTACAAGGGTTCCAAGTAGTGCCCATACAAAGTTTTTATCCATTTATGCCTTTCATCTTTGTTTTTTTTTTCTGGATTTCCCCCCATTTTTCTCCCTATCTTAGTCGTATCCAATTCCCACCCATCAAGTATTGCCTTCCCTATCACACGACCACCACCGGCCACCAGGGGCAAAAGCATGCACACGCCCCATCCATGGCATGCGATGCTAGCCACCCACCTCTTTTTGAACTGCGGTGCCATGTGCATTTGGGGGCAGAACTAACACACTCTGAAAGAAAGCGCTCTTCGTCCCCTCGTACGAATGAGCTCACAGACGTCCATGATTGGCTGGCGATCGTTGTGAGTGACAGAGAAGTCAGCATATGCCGTCCCTCCCTCCCGTGAGAGCTCGGCCAATTAGCTGCCGTGGACAACCAGCACGGACGGCTGTGCATTAACCCGGATTCGAACCTGCGATCTCTGGGTTAATAGTCGCACACCTTGTGGTTGCACCACTTGGTAGTCCTTCATTTTTGTTTTTAAGAGCGCCCTGCACCCTCCTTCAAAACTCAGCACAAGCCTGTGGTTGACTGGCACCAAACTCGAGACACGGATGTCTGAATATTGGCGCATCAGCTAGACCACATGTCTCCTGGATTAAAGATTCTTGCCTAGAGTTACTCCTTAACGCTTCCCCAGACTGTAAGAAGGTCTATCGAGTGTGTGCGTAAGTGTGTATGTGTGAGTGTGTGTGTGTGTGTGTGTGCACTAACTCATATGAAACTGCCCTCCTCTGAGTCCAAAGCTTCTGCATGGCTTCCATTTTGACATTTACGGATTCATGTTTCATTTCTCTGTTTCACACGGGACCACGGCTGCCCACGCTGGATTTAATGTGTACGCGGGAATGCGGCGTAGCTGGAAGCAAAGGTTATCACAGCTTGCGCCAACCTGTTGGACCCGTCGTAGCAATGCTTCAAACCGCAGGGAGTTTCAGATCAATATATTCCGCTTAGATCTTTTTCAAAAGCTCTTTATATAATGCACAGAAAAGTCCTTTTGAACCGACAGGAAGTAGAAATAAACCAATGGTACATTATGGGCGGTTTGTGTTTTGGGAACTTGGCATGGGCAATGGCATTTGGTTGGTTATTATTTGACTTATTTAAGTTGGGTTTTATTTCACGAGAGTGTTGGCCTTTTGAACAGGTTCATTTGTAATTGTTCAGATTCGAAGTTGTACGAAGGTTAAACCATTACTGTGTTATGGATCGCATCGCTGTCACCATAAAATGACTTTTTGAGTTAATGGAATACATTCATTCATTTTCTGAACCGCGTAATCCTAATTAGGGTCACGGGGAGGCTGGCACTCATGTCAGCCAACTCTGGGCGAGGACAGCTCACCAGGCCATCGCAGGCTATGACGGCTATGCAGCTATTCTTGACGAAAGTCGGCGATGGTTCTTTTACCCTCTCACCACAGACAGTGAGAGACATAGCCGGCCTTTAGTAACCCAGTTAGCGGCACTGGCGGGACAACCCGGTGATAGTGGGGTTTGAATCTCTGACCTCAGTAATCCAGCACCGTACCACCGGGCCACCGGGCCACCACTGCCACTCACATTCACACCTAGGAAACAGGTAAGGTCTGCGGGCTTGTCCACCCGAGTTCAGAGGCTCATCAGAGCCGGTGCTTATCCCCAGTTTCTGTAGCGTGAAGCGACTCGGAGCTCAAGTCCTCCTGGATGGGACGCTGGTCCATCGCAGGTTCCCTTCCCAGTATCTTTACTGGAACCCATTTATACTGCTGGGTGAACAGAGGCACATTTGTGGTTCAGACCTTACCCAGGGGTCCTAGCACGATGGGGGTCTCACCCATTCGAACCCATGACCTCCTGATCATGAGCCCAGCACTCTAACCGCTACGCCACCGGCCACAGTACCAGAGGAAACCCACGCAAACACCGGGAAGACATGCAAGCGCCACACAGAAACACCCAGAACCCGAATCCAGGACCTTCTTGCCGTGAAGCAGACGTGCGATCCACTCCACCACCATGTCGCCTCAAAGAAATAAAAATAAAACAAACAATTTACCGTAAATTAAAAAAAAAGTGTTGGAAGTGTTTGAGCTCGTCAGGAACGCCGTGTGTTCCTCAGAAACTGGATTTCATCCAAATCGCATGGTGGACATATTGACATTTATGATTTGGTTCATTGGTGCACATCAGGTGACAGTATTGTCCACTGTGGGGCCAACCACTCAAGTCTACATATGCTGTATATATGCGTGTGTGTGTCTGTGTGTATTTATAAATGTGTATATATATATATATATATATATATATATATTTGTCATGAGTGTCCTTGGCGCTGAAGGGACGCTTTTAGAGAAACAAGAGGGACGGATTCGTCCTTTACAACATCGCAGTGAGTGACAGCTCTCTCTTTCCCCGCCTCCCCGCCCCCATTGGCCTTATTTTCCAAGAGAGATTAAATATTTCTGCTTGAGAACACCCTTTAAATTCTGAAATGACTGCTGTCACTGACACACAGACCCACATCGCACACTCTGTGCCTCACATACACACACACACACACACACACTCCCTCTGTCATAGGACGGCTGGGAGAGTAAAATATAATCTTTGAAAAGAAAGGGGCCCTGTGGATTTTTTTCCCTGTGGGACCTCTGGGTAAGTGTGTGTGTGTGTGTGTGTGTGTGTGTGTGTGCGGGAGGGACGTTGCGGCCACTTCACACTGTAACCCGACCCACTAGGGGTCCAATCTGTCAAATAATTAGGCGTTTGTGTGCGACAAAGGTTTTATTTGCAGGAATTTCATACAGCTGGCTTTGAATAATATGCCTGTGTATTGTGCGGGTCATGGGAACATCATCTCTTACTGGTGCGCTATAAAGGACGGCCCAAATGATAATGAGAAAAAGGGGCTGGTAATTTAATGCCTAAAGCATTTCTCTCTCTACACCATCTCCTTCTCTTACACACACACACACACACACACACACACACACACACACACACACACACACACACACACACACACACTCAG
>JAQNCB010000008.1:32704854-32718405 GCA_030068295.1 Euristhmus nudiceps | reverse complement strand
GAGTGTGGATCTTGACCAATGCATGATGGGAAATTGTGTTCCATTTCTTTCGTATGCTGAATAATTTTTCATAAAATGAAGTGAAAAAAACCATTGCATATCGTTTTGTAAAATGAATTTTTTGTGTACTGAAGCTTTCATATCTTGAGGTTACACTGTAGCTCTATTTCAAGAACGACAGTAAAACATTTTAAAACTTCATAACTCGTTGCCACGTTAAGTGTAAATGACATCACTCCAAAACTCAACCAACACTCACGTGACGAAGACCACATGGAGATGCCCATCAGGGACATGTGACTGGGACAGGCCTCGGAGGAGGCGTGTATCAAATCTCAGTGATTAGCATGCAGTCGGCAAACGTTCGAGCCAAACTCAACACGACAGAAGTTTTACACCCTGAAATAAACCAGACTGTGATGCAAACGTGAGTTACTCACCGACAAGAACGCTGGGTCCACATCCGAAAATCTGCTGACTTTAAATCCTGAATAAGCCGTGCGAGCCTTCCGAACTGTAAAGGAAGAGAACGAGTACATTATAAACACGACGTCTCCATTACGGCGAGCAGCGAATGAAAGAAAAGGCTGAAAATCCGAACATACCGCCGTAACCTCGCGTCTTTCTTTTGGCGACTCCTCGCTTGGCCATCTGCTTTCTCATGCTTCTACGCTTTCATAGCACTGCGTCTTATCAGGACACCTCTGCCCTCGTCCCCTTTTTCTGCTTCCCAACTCCGTTACCGTCCCCTATAGTGGCGCAGACAGGGCCGGGCATTGTGGGGCGGAAAAAATACCTGAGCGCGCGGTTTCCCCTCGAGACCAAAGCGCAGGACGTTGTCTAAACAGGATCTGGATGGTTCCTGTTGCTCCTTGGAGCCTGTTGAGTAAATGCTGCCTTCAAAGATGGGTCCCTTCTGGGGCTCCAATTAACATCCGTGAACGTTTAGCCACAGGAATTAGTCACCACGGTGGCGTGAGGCTTTGATGTTTCGCAAGCACTGACTCTGCCTTACAAGAACTGGGTCAGAACAGACGCCGCCGAGCCGCACTGCTATTGCGGCGTGCGGTTTCCGTAGGAAAGGTGTGCTACGTATACGGCGCGAAACGAACTCGTTCAGGTTTCCACGTCTGACCTCCTGTCGACCATCAGAGCGGAGGATCTCGAACGAGAAATTCCGGATAAGTTTATGAGGAAAACCACAAGCATGTGAAAGTCATAGACAAGGTATGACGAACGCAGACATGTTTTTTTTTGTTGTTGTTGAATTAATGAATCAGTTTCCTCTTAAAGTTTTTACTCGTTTTAATGACTGAAGTTCTGTAACGTCGCTTTAAATCACGGCTTTATACGGAACCTAACTTCAAATTTATTACTGTTTTTAAAGCACATTCATTCATTTTCTAAACCATTTAACCCTAATTAGGGTCGCAGGGAGGCTGGCGCCCATCTCAGCCGACTCCGGTCTAGGGCGGGGTACACCCTGTCTAGCTCACCAAGCCATCGCAGGGCCAACACTCACACCGCAGGGAGACTTGAAACAGCCAATCAGCTTCTTGTACATGTTTTTGGACTGTCGGAGGAAACCAGAGTACCCGGAGGAAACCCTCTCAAGCACGGGGAGAACATGCAAACTCCACACAGAAACACCCAGGCTGGGAATCGAACCCAGGACCTTCTTGCTGTGAGGCGAACATGCTAACCGCTATATCACTGTGCCACCCCCTACTGCACTTCACTTCAAACTAATAATTAAAATAATAATAATAATAAAAACATAAAAAAATCACGCTTTAGTTAATTTTTCGCTTAATAGCACTATATACTAAACTCTGAATGTTTAAGGTAAACATGTTGTTACTGTGATGGCCTGGCGAGTTGTCCAGGGGGTCCCCCACCCTCACCCAGTCGGCTGAGATGGGCGTGACCCTAAGTAGGATTAAAGCGGTTCAGAAAATGAATGAGGATGAAAGTTGTTACCTACGTAGCTTTGCTTGAAGCACAGACCTCACCTGCCCTGCCTTTGTCATCGTTAAACGATGTAAATATGTAAATATGCAAATATGCAAATTGGGGCAGTGTAACTTAACATTTTGAGAAGCAGATTTGGGACCGAAAGGTCGCAGGTTCGAATCCTAAACCCGCAGAAAAAAATGTGTGGTTGTTGGGTTATGAGCTCCACCTTCCCTTCCTCCACATTCATGGCTGAAGCGCCCTTGAGCAAGGCACCGAACCCCCGACTGCTCTCTTGGCGTCCCAATGTGTGTGTCAGCCTACTGCTCCGAGTGTGCGTGTGCTCAGATTGGATGGGTTAAATAATTTAGAGGCGTATGTGCGACGTGCCACGGCAGCATGGTGGCATAGCGGTTGGAGGGCGAGGCTAAGTTTTTAGTCATGGCTAATTCCCATCCACCAGACAGATCTCTATCACACCAGTCTGGGAAAGCGAAGGCGATCCCATGCTTCCTCTGCGGTACAGGACGCCAGCCGACCGTGCCTGTTCAGAAGGTGCTGGAACACACCTGGAGGAACGCTCTCTCCACCCACTTCCATAGCACGCGCTCAAGGACACCAACAATTGGCTAATGTCTCTGTGATTGACATGGGAGACAGCAAATGTCACGGCATGCCAAGGCTCCCGGTCACCGATGGCCGATCCAACCGAGCGACTTCCGGATGACTCAAACCTTAAATCTATTGATGGGCATCACTATTTTGATCACTATTTTGGCCCCGCTAGTGGACCTCATGATCAGGAGGTCATGGGTTCAAATCCTTGTTCGTCTCCCACCATGCTAAGACCACTGGATATGATCTTAACCTCAGGTGTGTCTCTGTCCTCCCAGCAGCGTAAATGGGTCCCAATAAAAAATATTGGGAAGGTGTCTTACGAGGGGTTATTATCCCATTCTGGAGGAGTTGAACTCGTGGTCGCTTGACGCTACGGAAAACCGCCAGCTCGGAAGACTCGGATGTAGACATCCCAGCAGACTTATCTACCTTACCTTACGGCTTTGATGAGCATTCCACCAACGTTCTTCCCGACCTACAGCACAGCCAGGAGCAGCAACAAACGCGACACCAGTGGAGGCCACCGCCGCACGGTTACCTCAGGACGACACGCACATCAATCCACCATGTCTTTTCGAATTGCTTCTCAATCTGACAGTTTGAACCATACGCCCTTATTCCCCCCCTTTTGCCCCCCCCCCTATTCAGCACTTTCTGACATAACGGCGTGAACGGGATGAGATCACCAAGGTGGCGTTGAACGGAAAAGCTATCTGTTATCCGAGTGCCAAGGACGCTCGACTTCAAAGCCTTCAAAAGAGCTCCGCTAAATAAGCCGCGTTTGTTTATACGACCCGCGGTACGCATGAATAAGCATTATGGATGATGATCACCGAGCGCGAGTCCCTGGAGGAATCGCTCGCTCGTACGCCGCTGAAGAGAGATGGATGACGGCGCACTTCAAAACCTCTGTCGCGAGTGGAGGTGAGTATGGGCGGGGTGGAGTGCGAGGAAATAGCATCGGATTGATCAGGACATGCTTCTACAGTGAGGACAGCGAGACGTGTCCCCTGACGACAGGCATTGACAAAGGAAAACAAAGTTCAATTAAAGAAAAGGAGGAGAGAAGCATTGATTGATATGAGAGCGTCTTGAAAAAGGACCCTGGAGTGCAGCGAGAGCTGCTTCACGCCGATGACACAAATTCTTCAGGAAAATTGATGCTAATTGGCGTCTAGACGTTTTATTACGAGGACAGGACACAAATGTCCATCTATCCATCTCTCTCAATTTTGCCTTCAATCTCTTTCTCTTCACTTCCTCTCTGTTTTTTTTTCTTCTGAAAACAAAAGTTTCTTTCACGCACAACCTTGATTTATGGATAGTGCAACGACCTCGCGTCAGATTTTGAACCTTATGAGCCGAGCTTCGCCTTATTGAGTGTCCATCTCGCAGCAAGAAGGGCCTGGGTTCGAGTCTCAAGCTCAGCGAGGGTGAAGGCGCTCCTGTACGGAATTCGTGTTTTCTCGATAAGTTTCCTCTGCGTACTCCGGTTTCTTCCAACAGTTGAAAAACATACACATTACGATAACTGCCTCCAGATTGCCCCCAGGTGTGAGTGCTTGTGTGGGTGTTGACCCTGCAATGGACTGGCGAGGTGTTCATAGTCTTCGCTCCTTTAGCCCATGATGCTTCAAAGATCTTCACTCTTAAGCCCCTTCATTCATTCATTCATTCATTTCCTAAGCCACTTAATCCTAATTAGGGTCGCAGAGAGGCTGGAGCCCATCTCTGCCGACTGAGGGCGGGGTACACCCTGGAGAGCTTGCTGGAGAAACTAAGGGAGATTTGGAACAGCCAATCAGCCTACTGTGCATGTTTTTAGATTGTAGGAGGAAACCGGAGTACCGTGAGGAAACCCACACAAGCACGAGGAAAACATGCAAACTCCACACAGAAACACCCAGGCTGGGATTCGAACCCAGCTGTGATACAGACGTGCTAACCGCTACGCCACCGGTCAGAGGCTCAAGCCCCGGTACCACCAAGCTCCCACTGTTGGGCTCTTAACCCTGGTGATAATTTCGCCTGGCAAAGAGAGCAACGGCACTCTGTTCGGGGGCATCGTTTACATTGCGACGTGTGTGGGGGTGGAAGGGTGGTGTGGGGATGGTGTGGTGTGTAGTGGTGGGGTGGTGTTGGGTGGGAATTCAGGTTTCTGAAGCGAGATGGCAAGGTCGTTGTCATGTTTTTTGTAGCAGATTTTTTTTTTTTAAACGCACTCTTTTTTTAATAACACCAGGAAAGTGCTCATTTCTCATCGATGCCCAATAACACGCTCCATCCTTTCGTAGTTTGTGTCGGAAAAAAAAAATGCAAAATAGGAAGAAAGTGCCATTGTTTGTGGTGGTAAATGCATTTTTTTCCCCCGAGCGCGCGTGTGTATATGTGTGTCACTTTTTACTGAAAAATTACAGCTCTCACAACAATTTCTCAGCAGGGACTCCATTCGCAACCGGATTTTTATCCGAGAATCACAATTATTTCCCTCATGCTCTCTTTTAACTGGCATCCCTACTGTGATTAAGAAGACACTGCGTTGTTCATAAATGTATTACAGGCAGGAAATCATTAACTTATTACATATGGCGCGAGTGGGTGTAGGTTATTGACGTAACAAAAAGAAAAATAAAAGCACTATTGAGACATTTTTTTTTTGAGGCTGAAAGACTTCCATCAGCCAAAACAATGTTGTTTTTTTTTTTTTTTTTTTTAAATCGGTGGTCGTACTAAGTGTTTGAGCATCAAACTGTTAATACGAGGCTTTCCAACTGGCTAAAAAGAGCAGATTTATGACACCCAGGATGGAAAACAAAAGCAACAGATGCCATCATGAATGCAGGGGAGAAAAAAAGAAAAAGCAACACCGAGTCGAGCTTCAAGATAAATCAAGGGTTGTGTGTGTGAAGGAAAATAAAGAAGGAAAATAATGTTGGGTTAAGGAAAAAAAAAAAGTCACTCCAGTGTGAAATAGTCAACAAATGACAGAAATGTGACCAAAAAAAAAAAAAAAAAAAAAATGGAGGAGGGGGGGCAGGGACACGGCGACAGGGAAGCGTTTACGAGACGCACGACAGGCGACGCCGTGTAACGACAGACTTCCTCGGACGTTTTCCAGGCTGCAGGAAAAAGTCCGGGAATCCGACAGTTTGCACAGATGGTGACCACCCTCGGTCAACATTCAAAAAAAAAAAAAAAAAATCTGAACAATTCCCCACTTCCCCCGCCATCGCCTCCTCCGAAGTGTCTTTTCCTTCCCTCTGTCTCTTTCTTTCTCTCCATGAAGTCAGCCAGAGATAAAAGGTTGGGGCGTAAAAGTGTTTAAGTAGGCAGAAGTTGTAAAAGAAAGGGTTTGAAGGGGAGGGAGGTGTGTGTGTGCGTGGAGGAGAGAGAAAGTGAATCTCCATTCAGTGAGTGCGCAATCCTTTCTGCCTTGTTGAGCTTTATTAAATTCGCTCCTTCTTTCCTCGCCGTCTGGCTCCTTTTATAAATTCCTCCTCATGCGTGGCTCCGAGATTTTGGTGCTCAAGGAATGCAGAGCCTCAGAACATTAGCGCACTGAGCATAACCTCTTATTCGGTGTCGGGAAGTCGGTGGCGGAGTGCGGGAATTTGGGAAATTAAATTAATCCACTTCTGCTTATGGGCGAAACAGTCGCCGTCGTTATGATCCGTCGGTCGACTGCTTCTTTCGCTTTCTCTGTTTTTCCCGAAGCCGAAACACAACAGTGGTTTGTCTTCTACAGGGATAAAAGCTTAATTCCATATACACAGCTGTTTGCGCTGAGCACTGCTGAGGTTTATATAAAGATTCACAGATTGAACTCTGGTTTTAATAATTACAACATGGCTGCCATTTTGTAGTGGCGTCCAAAAACATAGCGGAGGTTATCCAGGACACTTTACGCTCCGATCCCAGTCAAGGAGGCGTGTCTGCAACTTCTTATACACATATACCCATACAAAATTCAACTACATGAAGTAATTTTGCCAAAACTATACCTCATGCGAGATTGGCATGGTGGTGTACCGGTTTGCATGTTTGCTTAACAGCAGGAAGGTCCTGGGTTTGAGTCCCGGGCTTGGCGAGGATGATTCTGTGTAGTTTGCATGTTTTCTTTGTGCTTGTGTGGGTTTCCCCTGGGTATTCTAGTTTCCTTCGACAGTATTGTGTTCAGGGTGCACCCAGAGTCGGCTAAGATAGGCTCCAGTGTCCCTGTAGGATCCCTAATAGGATTTATGACAGGTGGGCTAATACATTTGCTGAGCACTGTACCTTTCATCCGAACGAGCTTCTTCCGGGGAAGTGGTTTATCTACAGTGAAAAAGAAAAATCGTGACTGAAGCAAAGGTTTCACGTGGCCGTGAGAGTCCTGGCTTGGAAAACTGTGCGTTCCGGTGGATTCTGGAGGGGGTCTGTCGCAAATACATATTGGTGGAGTAAAGATTCCAATGAGAACATGGTAGCTGGTTGAAAATGACGACACGGTTTAATTAATTCAGCACTTGATGAGCTGCAATTTTTATCATGACCAATTTTTGCAAAGGAATCCACAACCTCAAGGTTCGTGGGAATGAAAAACATGCCCTTAAAATTCCTGGTAAAAGGAAAGTATGCCCCCATACTTTCTGGGAATGGAAACCATGCCCTCAAACTTCTTCGGAAAGTAAAATACACCCTAAAATTCCTGGGAATGAAAACCATACCCTCAACATTCCTGGGAATAGAGGCTATGCCCTCAAAGTTCCCAGGAATGGAGACCATGCCCTCAAAGTTCCAGAGAATGGAAACCATGCCCTCAAGGTTCCCAGGAATGAAAATCATGCCATCAAAGTTCCCAGGAATAGAAACCATGCTGTCAAAGTTCCTGGGAATGGAAACCATGCCTTTAAAATTACTGGGAATGAAAACATTCCCTCAAAGTTCCCAGAAATGGAAACCATAGCCTCAAAGTCCCTGGGAATGGAAATCATTTAAAGTTCCTGGGAATAGAAACCATGCCCTCCATCTTCCTTGGAATAGAAACCATGACTTCAAAGTTCAAAAGAATGGAAGCCGTACCCTCAAAATTCCCAGGAATGGAAGCCATACCCTCAAAGTTCCAGGAATTGAAACCATACCCTCAAAATTCCCAGGAATGGAAGCCATTCCCTCAAAGATCCTGGGAATGGAAAACCATGTCTTTAAAGTTCCTGCGAATGGAAACCATGCCCTCCATGTTCCTTGGAATAGAAATCATACCTTCAAAGTTCCCGGGAATGGAAACAATGCCCTCAAAGTTACCAGAAATGGAAACCATGCCCTCAAAGTTCTCGGGAATGGAAACCATGCCCTCAAAGTTCCTGAGAATGGAAATCATGGCCCAAAACTTCCTAGCAATGGAAACGAGATCCTTCTGGTTCTCAAGGTTGTTCCCTTTCCCTTTTGTATTTCAAAAGAGAACAAGCTCTTACGAGATAATTCCAGTTGACCCCAGAAAAGCAAAACAAAATGTCTACCGTGAGGTCATTCTGGCTATGAGGGGAGTCCCCCCCCCCTCTGCCACTACATCCAGAACCATTTCCTAAATTGTTTTAAACATGAAAAAACCTCCACACTAAACAACAAGTTTAAAAGCAGGCCCAGATTCTTTATGCGTCGAGTGAAAAAGAAGCAGCGATTGATTGGAATTTAATCCTTGATTGAAGCGCATCCGTCTGAAGTCCCTCGCTCCACTTCCACTCGTGTTTTTTTCTTTAATGAGCTGTTCAGGAGGAAGCGCCGAGGTCTTAAATCACATCGACGGACGGGGTGGTTAGAAGACCTCGGAAAGCACGACTAATGCTTATGAAAGAACAATCAATGGCGGGGTGGGAGAGGTGAAGAAAAGGAGCGACACTTCTCTTTTCATCTCCCGCTGACCGCACCGCCCTCTTTTTCTCTCTCTTTGTCATGGGACTTCTTTTTTATCAATATATTTATTGGGCCTTTCTCCTTATATTCAGGGTAGATGTAGGAAAACATGTATCCGATCCCACAGGTAAAGAAAGAAAGTATGCACGGCTTCTTCCTGTATTATCTGGTGGGTGTGGAAATGGGAACATCCTGATAGCTTGGCTTCCAGTGGGACATCTACTGAGAACCCTCCCAAGGGCATCCTTATAAGGTGCTCGAAAAACCTCAAGTGGTTCCTCTTGATTCGATGGGGAGCCGAGGCTCTCCTGGATCATCAAGTACTCCAGGCCATCACGGAGACTAAACCCAGCAACCCTGCGGAGAAAACACTTTTCCTCCACCTGTGCTTACGTGTGGCCACATGGGTATTGATGGCTCAACCTCCAGTATCTTAAGTTGCAGAACCTTAGGTTCCTAAGCAAGTTGTCTTACACACCTGAAAGGAGCCTCCAAGTCTTTTCCACTTTCCCAAAGTTGCTACTGCAATTCTTGGTTGGGAGTCAAGATGGGTGGTCTAGGCTCCTTCCCCTGTCAATCCAAGTAACTTTAGCCAATCCCAGGCCTCTGCTTGACCACATCCGCCTCACAGCAAGAAGGCCCAGGGGTCAATTCCTAGCCCAAGGCCTTTCTGTATGGAGTTTGCATGTTTTCCCGATAATTGTGTGGGTTTCCTCCATCTATCCCAGCTTTCTTCAACAGTCCAAACATGCATATTACGACTGACTGGCTTTTCCAAACCAACCCTGGTTGTGAGTATGAGTGTAATTGGTTGTATGTGTGCTGCCCTGTAATGGCCTGGCAATCTTGTGAGGGCATCCCTCATCTTCGTCCAGTGTGGGCCGAGATAGGTCTGCCCCTGCACCCTGCCCATTACCACACCCATAAAACGCCCCACAAAGCCGGTTGGCATGTAGTGACTGAAGAGTTTGTACCAGTTGCACATTTACTCATGAGAAATACGTCAACGACAATCTTCCTGACATTTTTTTTTCCTGAGACTCCTTCCTTTGGTGGGGATGGTGGCTTAGCGGTTAGGGTGCTGGGCTCATGATCAGGAAGTCATGGGTTCGAATCCCAGTGAGACCTCCACCGTGCCAGGACCCCTGGGCAAGGTCTGAACTGCAAGAGTGCCTCTGTTCCCCCAGCAGTATAAATGGGTTCCAGTAAAATACGGGGAAGGGAACCTGCGCTGGACCAGCGTCCCATCCAGGAGGAGTTAGTCGCTTCACGCTACAGAAACCGGGGATAAGCACCGGCACTGATGAGCCTCTGGGCTCAGGTGGAAAAGCCCACAGACCTTACCTTCCTTTGAGAGGAAAGGCAAAGAAATGATGAACAACTGTCTCGTTCTCCTTCTTTTTTTCACCTCAAAACAACCAGCGGTTCTTAAGTAACAGTGTGCGAGGATGTGGCAGCTGGTTTCCTGGTGTCAGCCCAACAAACAAACAGCAGCGAGCAATCCCTAACCTTTGTTCAAAGGGTCCATCTAATCTGTTTCCACTTTTCTTAATTAGGAGAGCGGGGAGACGTTTAACGCACGCAGTGATAATGGAAAAAAAAACGCTCGCAGGTGCTAATTAAAAAGGGAAGCGAGGAACACCAGACGCCCACTTTATTTGGGGTGAACTTATGAAGTCTATACGGTTCGCCTTCCATATTCATCACCTTCATAACCCCACCGAAATAAAGTGCTAATCAAGGTAGAGCCGTCGCAAATTAACAGAAGAAAAGAAGGTGAAAGACAGAAGAAGATGAAGGATGACATAATGGAAGATGAGCACGAACACTCGGTTTGCGCGTCCTGTCCACGTGGGTTTCCTCCACGTTCTCCGGTTTCCTCTGACAGTCAAAACCCATGCATATTAGCTTAATGGGATGTTCCAGATTTCCCCTAGCTGTGAGTCTGAGTGTCAATGGTTGTGTGTGTGTGTGTGTGTTCCCTGGTGATGGTCTGGCGAGCTGTTCAGGGTGTACCCCGCCCTCGCAAAGAGTCGGCCGAGATAGGCTCCAGTTTCCCCAGTAGGATTAAGTGAGAGAAATGATATTTAAACCTCAGGAGGTACTGAAGTGTAGTGATTAACGCCCACACCTTCCAGCAAAAAGGTCATGGGTTCAAGTCCCGGGCTTGTTTGGGCTTCCACTGAATACTCAGGTTTTCCTGGGCGGTCCAAAGACATTGGTTGTTTCAAAATACCCCTAGATGTGAGTGTGAATAGATGTGTGTGTGTGTGTGTTGGCCCTGCGATGGACTCCTGAGCTGTTCAGAGTGTACCCTGCCTTCACCTAGAGTCGGCTGAGATAGGCTCCAGCCTCCTTGTGACACTAATAGGATTTATTCAGTCTTTCGTAGAGCCAGTTAATCTTATTAGGGTTGCGAGGGAAGATGGAGCCTATCTCAGCCGACCCGGGGCGATGGCAGAGTACACCCTGAACTGCTGACCAGTCCATTGGAGGGCCAACACACACACACACACACACACACACACATGTCCATGCACACTCACACCAACAAGCTCTCTTTTAGGTTTGTTTTGTTTGTTTTTGATCCGCCATCTTTGCCGGTGTGCGGAATTCCGACATGTTGTGTCTCCGGACCTCGTGTTGTGTCTCCTGTCAGGAGAAACTTTCTCTGGATGCGTCTGCAACTTCAACCCACACATCGAGCTTTTCATGAAGCCTTTAAAGAGTTAACAAAAGAAAAAAAGAAAAGTCACGCAGTATTACTGCTTTGTTTTCTTTCTGCTGGAGGGTCGGAGACTGAAAACGGAACGCGATGATATGGGAATCGTGGAGTTATCATAAGAGGGGATTTTTCATACAGTCCCGTCCCTGTGACTGAAATGGAAACAGATAAGTGTGTGTTTGATCGCAGCGCTGTTGGGAGTGACGTAGTGCGGCGTGTGGGTGAAGGGCGTCGGGAGATTACAGTCGCGGGCCGTCTGGGAATAAATCACTATCACGCTCAAAAGCCTGCAGGCTTCTAGGTTTATCAGGGCGCTTTAAAATGATGTGAGGGTGCAGGAAATAGTGAGTAATACACGTCTGTAGATCTCACACACACACACACACACACACACACACACAAACACACACACACAAAGTTTTTTATATATATATATATATAAATAACTCGTTTGTATAGCAGACATCATCTCAGTCTGATGGTGACGGTGTATGTACAGTCTCTGATCACCACCCACTTGTCTGACTTTCACACACACACACACACACACACACACACACACGGTCGGCTCTTCGAATAAAATTCACATCAATGACACACAACACTTTTATCATGAGTAACACGCGGTGTATGTTATTGTATCGCAGTGATTTGAGTCCTGGGGATTTCTGTATGGAGCTTCCATGGTCTCCGGTCTCCTCATGGTTTCATGGGTTTCCTCTGGGTACTCTGGTGTTCTCCGACAGTCCAAAGACATGCATATTCAGCAAACTGGCTGTTCGTAGATGTGAGCATAAGTGCGAATGTGTGTGTGTGTGTGTGTGTGTGTGTGTTAGCCATGTTATGTTCAGGGTGTACCTCTAATTCGTCCAGTGTTGGCTGAGATAGGCTCCAGCCTTCCAACGAGCCTATTATGATAAAGCAGAGTGAGAGAGTAAACTAATTTTTTTTTTTTGCAAACTGTAAGTTTTTTGTCCGCCATTTTGAATTCAAGCATTATCCACTTGGGATACGGTTTATTATCCCACAGGTAGCGAACCAATCAGATTCAAGTGTAATCACCTCTACTGTGGCAACTTTGTGTTGTATTGAACTTGCTGTAGCATTTTCCTGAGACATGCTGAAGTGATTAATTCTGCATCGTAAACAGTCGGAGAACAGAACGTTCCATGGGACACTTTCTTTCTTTCGGGATTTTTTTTTTATATACTGTATCAATCTGGCAACGGGAATTATTTCCTCCTCAGGAATCGAACCAGCAACCTTTCGGGCACAGAGACTTAATGTTTTTTAAACAGGAAGCCACTCTGTTCTTGGGTAACTTGGAGCAGCCGTTTACCCTAATGAGCACGTCTTTGGACTTTCGAAGGAAACCGGAATACCCGGAGGAAACCTGCATGAGCATCGGAAGAACATGCGAACTACATACAGAAACGTGTGTGATAACCACCGTGCCGCCTGGTACCGAACACTCACTCGAACACTCACACTTTTACCGAGCCTCTAAATCCCATTCACAGGGTCGCAGGGGGGCCGCAGCCTATCTCAGCTGACACCAGATGAAGGCGGCGTACACCCTGGATAGCCCACCAGGTGGCATTTATATGTGTGTGGTAATGAGCAGGGTGTCACCATGGAAACCGAGTAATTTTCAGACACTCTCGCACTCATGACACTGCTTAACCATTTAATCCTACTAGGGTCACGGTGAGGCTGATGCCTATCTCAGCCTGCACTGGGTGAAGGTTAGGTACACCCTGAAAGGCTTGCCAGGCCATCACAGGGCAACACAGACACAAACCTTCACACTCACATCCACAGCCAGTTAGTCCTAATATGAACGTCTTGGGGCTGTTGGAGGAAACTGGAGTACGTGGAGGAAACCCACACAAGTATCGGGAGAAAGCTCCATACAGAAAGGCCTCGGGCTAGGGAGACCCCAGGGCCGTCTTACTGTGAGCGGGATGTGGTCAAGCAGAGGCCAGTGATTGGCTAGAGTTGGTTTGATTGACAGGGGAAAGAGGCGAGGCCACCCGTCTTGACTCCCAACCAAGAATTGCAGAGGCATCTTTGGGAAAGTGGATGAATGTGATATAAATAAACAATATGAATAATATGAACATAATAAAATAATATATAATATACAGTCATCCCTTGCTATATCGCGCTTCAGGTTCTGCGGCTTTAGTGCATCGCGGATTTTTTAAAAATGTTCATCGAAAAAAAAAAATAGGGAAAAAGTTCAGGAAAATGCCGCGAGGGGGCGCGACTGACTCGGATTCGGACCCCAGCCTCTTCTTCTTCTTCATGTGTTACACGAATGCTGGGAAATTCGTCTCGACCAATCAGCTTGCGAGATTTCA
>JAQNCB010000008.1:32516096-32527793 GCA_030068295.1 Euristhmus nudiceps | reverse complement strand
GTGTGTGTGTGTGTGTGTGTGTGTGTGTGTGTGTGTGTGTGTGTGTGTGTGTGTGTGTGTGACACAGACAGCAGGAGAGTGACAGGCATGCTCAGAGGGTGTGCAGGATAAAGACAGCCCGGGCCGAACGTCCTCATTTCTGCCCTATTAATAGCCCCCTGCAGCCTGCATGTTTATTAGTCCTGCAGCAGACGAGGCCGTGATGGACGCGTCCTCTCATTACCACTTAGTGTTGCTTCAGAAGAAGTCCATCCAGGCACGGCTGGAGTCATCAGTCAGCGGCGTGTCCTCCTCACGCATGCGCAGATGTGGAGTCGCGCAACTTCACAACGGAGCCGAGGAACGCGGGCCCTCCGCCCGGAAAGGTCACAGCCGGCAGAGGGAACTTACAGACCATCGACATTCCCGAGCCACTAAATAAATAAGTACATAAATAAATTCATAAATTAATGATGAAAAAGAAATAGAGAGAGAGAGCGATAGATAGATAAATGGATTGTGTATCGATTCATATAATCATCCGGAAAGCAGTTACAGAAAGACAGATAGAGAGATAGATAGACAGACAGACAGACAGACAGATAGACAGAAAGACATCTCGAGAGAGAGAGACAGGCAGATAGACAGAAAGATAGAAAACAAAAAGACAGATAGATAGATAGATAGATAGATAGATAGACAGACAGACATACATACAGACAGATAGACAGATAGAAAAATAGAGATATAGATAGAGAGACAGACAGACAGACAGACAGATAGACATACAGACAGACAGATAGAAAAATAGATATATAGATAGAGACAGGCAGACAGATAGATAGACAGACAGACAGACAGACAGATAGAAAAATAGATATATAGATAGAGAGACAGACAGACAGACAGGCAGACATATAGAAAAATAGATAGATAGATAGATAGATAGATAGATAGATAGATAGATAGATAGATAGATAGATAGAAAGAGAGACAGAAAGACAGACAGACAGGAAGACATCTAGATAGAGAGACAGACAGATAGACAGCAAGATAGAAAACATCTCTATCTCATCTCTATCTATCTATCTGTCTATCTATCTATCTATCGATCGAGATATCGATAGAGAGACAGACAGACTGACAGACAGATAGATAGATAGATAGATAGATAGATAGATAGATAGAGAGACAAATAGACAGACAGACAGATAGACAGACAGGTAGATAGATAGATAGATAGATAGATAGATAGATAGATAGATAGATAGATAGATAGATAGAGAAAGAGAGAGGCAGACAGATAGATAGACAGACAGACATACAGACAGATAGATAGATAGATAGATAGATAGATAGATAGATAGATAGATAGATAGATAGATAGATAGATAGATAGATAAACAAACAGAAAGATAGACAGATAGACAGGAATACATCTAGATTGACACACAGAAGGACAGATAGATAAATAGACAGACAGACAAAAAGATATCGAGATAGACAGACAGAAAGAGAGACAGATCGATAGATAAATCCATACATATTTTTAATTAATTTAATAATACAACTTTATTCTACTTTTCATTGCTGTGTGATGAACAACAACAGGAGAATAAAATAAATCCTTTTATACGGTTTAATCCGACATTCGTGTGATTTTAATAAATTGAATATTTTTTGACTCCCAGGAGGGACGGCGTTCAGAATTATTCACTTTCAATTGAAAATAATAATCATTTTATTTTATTTATTATTTTTAAGTGAAACCTCTCGGTGTCTCCTGAGCGTGATTTGATTTCCCAGAGAGTTTGCTGCTGATGTCGAGTGGATGAAATCTATTCACATGAATCGTATAAAATACTTTGAGTTTCTGGTAGAAATGATGTCTGTGATGATGAGGTTCCATCGTCGGCCCTGTCGCAGAGCTCCAGCTCCAGCAGCTCCTCCACGCCGCGCCTCGAACCGGAGCCTCCTGGAATTCAGATTATAATTAAACAGGGAAGAGGGAAAATCAGGAGTGTTGTCTCACGATCACATTTCTGTTATTGCACACTGTCTGAGTCTCCGGAATGCCATTCCTGCAGTGCGGTGCTGCTCCTCGTGGCTGTGCAGGACGGAGTGTGCTGGTACAGCAGCAACGTTTCACTAACTACACATTCGAGGAGACACCTGCCAAAATAAAGGGGTGTCTCACACACACACACACACACACACACACACACACACACACACACACCAACCACAATTTCATTTTAGTTTCTTGCTCTGATATCACATAACGAGCATGGTCGAGGTTAGCACGTCCACCTCATGGCATGAAGGTCCTGGGTTCGAGTCTCAGACTCAGTGAATGCTTTTCTGGCTGGGTTTCCTCCGGATACTCTGGTTTCCTCCCACAGTTCAAACACATGCTGTTTCAAAGTGTGAACATTCATGTGAATGGTTGTGTGCCCTGTCATGGTACCCGGCTTTCGCCCAGGCTCGGCTGAGATAGGCTCCAGCCTCACCGCGACCCTTGTAGGATTAGGCGGCTCGGTAAATGAGTGACTGAGTGACAAGATTCAGGTCGGACTCCTCCTCATGTTGCCTTTCATAGATTTTTACACGTTGCAATGACAGATACTCACCACTAGATGTCAGCACATGCACAGGTGACTATAAATAACCCAGAAATCTCTCCCTCCTTCAGCTGATGCACTGCATACTAAAGCGTCTCCACCACCTCGGTATCAGCCTGCCCAGCTGTGTCCTTCCCTAAAGGTATGCGCATTGTCCCTGCACACAGCGCCCAAAGTTCTGCTCCTGATCAGATTTCTGTAGTGGCGGCGGTGGCGTAGCGGTGAGCACGTCCGCCTCACGGTGAGAGAAGCTCCCGGGCTTGGTAAGGGCGTAGATGGGTGGAAGGGTGGATGTGATCTCCATGATTGCATAGGTTTCCTCTAGATACTCCGGTTTCCTCCTATCCGCCCAAAGACATGGACGTACTGCGTGGCACATCAACGAGATAAACGCGGAGATCGCAGGATCGAATCTGGGTTCATATACAGGAGTCCACGGGCAATAATTGCCCGAGCTCACTTCCCTGTCACTCACAGCTATCACCAGCCAATCATGGGTGTCTGTGAACTCATTCGTAGAAGGGGGTGGATAACGCTTTCTATCTGACTGTGTTAGCCCACAAATACGCATAGCGCCACAGTTCAAAAAGAGGCGGGTGGTGAGCATCGCATGTCTCGGAGAGGGCGTATCCATGCTTTCGTCGCTCTCTGGTTGGTGGTGGTTGTGTGACAGGGAAGGCAACACCTGATGGGAGGGAACTGGGTACGAATAAATTAGGGAGAAAAAAAAGGGGGGCGGGGGAAAGGCGTTCACATTACGCTAACTGGACATTTTCATTTGCTCCTAAGTGTGTGGGTGTGTTGGCTCTGAGATGGACTGGTGAGCTGTTCAGGGTGTACCCTGATTTCGTGCAGAGTCGGCCGGGATGATCAACCTCTCCACGAACCTTGTAAAGAATAAAGCGGCTCGGAAAAACGAAATGAGGTCAGATCATTAAACTATAACAGTTATTCTATAAGATACTGCACTTGTTATAAATTTTATAGATATATATATATATAGATATATAAATCCCGCCGCATATAAATGACGTTGTCACTGTGCGTGATCAGCCCTTAGTGTGATGAAAGGCGAGCGAATGAGATGCACTTCCCAGCCGTCTCACTTCCACGCTGTGACCTCAATCAGACCTGACGTCTGGAATTCCGTATAAATCCCATTTAAAGTCCACGATAAGTTTTTCCGTCTTTTTGCGAAGCAGCCTGGACTTCACACTCGCAGACGCTTCCAGGACGTCGTTTTCTTTTTTTTTCTTTTCTTTTTTTTTGTGGTGATGCTGCGATTAAAGGTTTGTAGGCTCTCTTGGTTTTATATGAGAGGAAACACGATACGCTTGTGTCTGGCGCAGACAGCACATCTTGAGACTTCATTGCAACACCGTGCTCTTACACTGGCGCAGTGCTCTGCACACCCACCTCGCGGCAAGAGGGTCCTGGGTTCAAGTCCCAGGCTTGGTGAGGGCGTTCCTGTGTGGAGTTTGCATGTTCTCCCCGTGCGGGTTTCCTCCTGGTACTCCGGTTTCCTCCTACAGGTCAGAAACATGTACAGCAGGCTAACTGGCTGTTCCATATCGCCCTCAGGTGTGACAGGGGGTGTGAATAGTTGTATGCGTGGTGGCCCTGCAATGTCCTGGTGAGCTGTCCAGGGTGTACCCCGCCTTCGCCCAGAGTCGGCTGAGATGGGCACCAGCCTCCCCGCGACCCTAATTAGGATTAAGCGGCTTAAAAAACGGATAAATTAATAAATAATTAATTTATGTGCCGAACCACTTAATCATACTAGGGTTGCAGAGAGGCTGGAGCCTATCTCAGCCGACTGAGGTTCCAGGTGGGGTAGGCCTGGGACTTGAACCCAGGACCTTCTAGCAGTCAGGTGCAGTCAGGAAGGCGCCTATCTCAGCCGACTCTGAGGCAAAGGAAGGGTACAACCACTTAATCATATGAGGGTTGCAGAGAGGCTGGAGCCTATGTCAGCCGACTGAGGTTCAAGGCGGGGTACACCCTGAACAGCTCGCTAGTCCACTCCAAGGCCAACACACACACACACAACCATTAACACTCACATCTAGGAACACACTCACAATTTGGAACCTATGTATGACTATAGGAGGAAACCGGAGTACTTGGAGGAAACCCACGCAATCTCACTGGGACCATAAAAGCTCCACAAGTAGACGCCCTGGGACTCGAACCTAGGACCTTCTGGCAGTCAGGTGCACTCAGGCAGGCGCCCATCTCAGCCGACTCTGAGGAGACGGAAGGGTACAACCACTTGATCATACTAGGGTTGCAGAGAGACTGGAGCCTATCTCAGCCGACTGACGTTCAAGGCGGGGTACACCCTGAACAGCTCGCTAGTCCACTGCAAAACCATCACACACACACACACACACACACACACACAACCATTAACACTCACATCTAGAAACAGCTCCACAAGGAGACGTCCTGGGACTCGAACCCAGGACCTTCTGGCAGTCAGGTGGACGTGCAAACCGCGACACCACATGTATCCGTATGGTGTTCGCACTGACTCTGCTTCATCAAGGGCTGCATTAAACCTTTTCATTCCTTCATTCCTTTTCTGAACCGCTTAATCCCAATTCGGGTCACAGGGAGGCTGGCGCCCATCTCAGCTGACTGTAGGCGAAGGCAGAGTCCACCCTGGACAGCTCGCCAGGCCATCGCCATTATCTGTTATTTATTATGTAAAGAACTACATAATACACTCAATAGGCCGCCGATGAAGCAGGAATATCCCTCGGAGATCATCATAAGCGTAAGGAATCCCCTCTCCTTGATTCCATATCACAAGCCAGAACCTGACGTACTCTAATAACTTGTTTCATAAGCATTTCGACAGTTTTCCACAGCAGTCATGCCGATGTGCCCCAAATACAAGACATGCCTGAGCGGCCGCCAGCAGCCATGATAAGCTGGAACTGCTTTCAGGAGCCGTTTTCCACCGGTCGGCCTCCTTTAAGAGTCACGGCGCTGGCCGAGCACTAATCTAGCCTGACAGCAGCCTCTGAAGTCATTGGCGTGGAGCTGATGGCTAACAGGCTTCTAAAACACTGCTGCTTTTTGGGAATCGGTTGAACAAGAAAGGTGCTTTAAGCCCCTGTTACATTCCCTCCATCTCCATCTCAAATTTGGCCGAACACACCTGCCTTAAGGAAGATCCTGGAACAAAGGAGGGCTTGTACACACACAGAGCCAACACACATACACATGCTCACACCTTGGAGAAATCTGGAAAAGCTAATTAGCCTAATGTGCATGTCTTTGGACTGTGGGACCCAGAGGAAACCCATGTAATCCCGGCAAGATGTGCAGACTCCACACAGAAACACCCCCTGCCGAGAACCAGGACGGTCCTCTTTACCACTACGCCACTGTACCGCCCACATTTTATTTACCATATTACATTTTTCAAGGAGGCTTGACATGGTGTGCCCTGCGATGGCATAGCGAGCCGTCCGCATTGTACCTTTCCCGCCTCCGAGTCGGCTGAGATTGGCGCCTGCCTCTCCGCAACCCTGACTAAGGTTAAGCGGCTTGGAAAATGAATGAATGAATGAATGAATGGATGAGTGGTGAAGCAGTTAGTGTGTCTGCCCCACCGCCAAAAATGGTTTGGGTTTGACCAATCAGAACAGAGTAGGCACAGAGAGCTCAAAGACCATAAATGGGAGGAGGAAGCCAAACAGGTCGTCCATGCACATGATCTCCAGATCAGTGCTTCAGGGCGAGGGGGTGATGTAGTTTCCTGAGGAGCTTTTCTTGGATTTGGAATTGTGCTTTGGTGCCCCACAGGTGTCTGGAATGACAAATAAAGGTCTGAGAACGGGTTTGATATCTGATCGTTAAGTGTGAAGGGATACACTTTGGTGCCAGATGCCTCCAGCTCACATAGCGGTCTCTTTGTTGTTCAACGTTTGGTATGTAAACAATAAATTTTGCCATAAGAGTGACACAACTGAAAGGATGCCCTGGTTCATTAAGGGGTGGCGCGGTGGTATAGTGGTTAGCACGTCTGCCTGACAGCAAGAAAGTCCTAGTCGGGTTTGGGCAATTTTTGAGTGGAGTTTGCAGGTTTTCCCCATGGTTGTGTGGGTTTCCTCCGGGTATTCCAGTTCAAAGATCGATCGATATTGCCATAGTCCAGTGTGGACCATTGGCGTCTCCAATGCCTAGCCTTTGGCATTGGGAGACTGTAGGCTGATACCTTGAGGCTCGCCTCTCCCCATCAAGTAGAGGCATAACCTACAAGGCAGCAGGTGAATTTGGACACTTGTGGTTTAGACCCTGCCAAGGGGTCTTCGCATGGTGGGGGTTTCACCAAGATTCGAACCCATGCCCTCCTGATAATTAGCCCAGCACGCTAACCACTGCGCCATCGGACCCCTCGTTCAAAGACATACTGTATCAAATTGCCCCTAGGTGTGAGTGTAAATAGTTGTGTGTGTTGGCCATGCGATGGTCAGGTAGGCTGTTCAGGGTGTGCCCCACCCTGTGTTCACCCAGTGTTGGCTGAGACAAGCTCCAGCCGTCCCATGACCCAAATAGGATTTAGTGGTTTGGCAAATAAGTGAGGGGGGAAGAGAGGTTCAATAAAACATCCATTATTAACCAGTGAAATGGGTATGAAGCAAACGAAGGAAAGGGACGTTGGTGTCGTCCCTCAGAGGGCAACAATAACAAACAATCTGTTGAGTAAAAGTCAAATTAAGCATTTAGCTTTCTGACCTTTTTTTAAGCAAGGTTAACATACAGTAACACCATTCCAAGTGCGTGTTTAACAGTGTACTCCCTTTCCTCCAGGATGATTAACCGGTCAATTTCCCAGAACTTGTACTCGCTACGTCGGGAAGATGCTGAGTAACCATGCCTCCTCCTGCCAGTGCAGCTTGGAAAACATATCCGTGAAGTTATGCAGATTCGCACAACTACTCCAGCATGTGTCCTGAACATTCCTGAATATTCCTACGTCAGACCTTTTTTTAGGACTTTAACAGCCCCGTAGGAACGTTGTTCCCGTACATCTGGGCAAAGCTGCAGGTCTCCATGTCTCGTCTCTGTTACAGTTGGTAAGACGTCTAACACATTCTTCAGGATTCTTGTGGCAAAATAGTCCACATTTTGCTCCATGAACATCGTAGACACAGACAAGTATTACCAAAAGGATTCATTACAGTTACATCAGTGTTTCCAGGTTTTCAGTATTCTGTCACGCATGTCTGAACCAGATTTTAGTAGTCTACCCAACACACTTACCTCAGCTGTTCAGTATTCTTTACAACACACCTAAATAAAGAATTTAGGACAACACACCTGAAACAGGTATTCAGTAGTCTTCCCAACGCACCTGAACCAGGTATTCAGTAGTCTTCCCAACGCACCTGAACCAGGTATTCAGTAGTCTTCCCAACGCACCTGAGCCAGGTATTCAGTAGTCTTCCCAACGCACCTGAAAGAGGTATTCAGTAGTCTTCCCAACACACCTGAACCAGGTATTCAGTAGTCTTCCCAACGCACCTGAACCAGGTATTCAGTAGTCTTCCCAACACACCGAAAAAGTTTTCCCAATACATCTGAAGCAGGTATTTTAAAGTATTCCCAACACAGCTAGACCAGACATTTAGTAGTCTTCCCAACACACATGTACTGGGTATTCAGTAGTCTTCCCAACACACCTGAACCAGGTATTCAGTAGTCTTCCCAACGCACCTGAAACAGGTATTCAGTAGTCTTCCCAACGCACCTGATCCAGGTATTCAGTAGTCTTCCCAATGCACCTGAACCAGTTATTCAGTAGTCTTCCCAACACACCGAAAAAGTTTTCCCAATACATCTGAAGCAGGTATTTAGTGGTCTTCCCAAACACACCTGCAAAGGGTATTTAAAGGTCTTCTCAACACACCTGAACCAGGTATTCAGGAGTCATCCCATTATACCTGAAAATAGCATTTAAAAGTCTTCCCAACACAGCTGGACCAGGTATTTAGTAGTCTTCTCAACACACCTGAACCAGGTTTTCGGTAGTCTTTCCATCGTACCTGAAACTAGTCTTTAAAAGTCTTCCCAACACACCTGAACCGGGTATTCATTATTTTTCCAACACACCTGAACCAGGTATTCAGTAGTCCTCTCAACACACCTGAACCGGGTATTCAGTAGTCTTTCCAACATACCTGAAAATGGTATTTAAAAGCCTTCCCAACACACCTCAACCAGGTATTCAGTAGTCTTCTGAACACACCTGAACCAGGTATTCAGTAGTCTTCTCAACACACCTGAACCGGGTATTCAGTAGCCTTCCTGCCACACCTAAACCGGGTATTCAATAGTCTTTCCAACGCACCTGAAACCAGGTGTCCATTAGTCTTCCCAGCACACCTGTAAAGGGTATTTAAAGGTCTTCTCAACACACCTGAACCAGGTATTCAGTAGTTATCCCATCATACCTGAAAATAGCATGTAAATGTCTTCTCAACACAGCTGAACCAGGTATTTAGTAGTCTTTCCATCATACCTGAAACTAGTCTTTAAAAGTCTTCCCAACACACCTGAACCGGGTATTCAGTATTTTTTCCAACACTCCTGAACCAGGTATTCAGTAGTCTTCTCAACACACCAGAACCGGGTATTCAGTAGTCTTCTCAGCACACCTGAACCGGGTATTCAGTAGTCGTTCCAACATACCTAAACCGGGTATCCAGTAGTCTTCCTGCCACACCTGAACCAGGTATTCATTAGCCTTCCCATCAGACCTGAAACTAGTTTTTAAAAGTCTTCCCAACACACCTGAACCGGGTATTCAGTAGTCTTTCCAACACACCTGAACCAGGTGTCCATTAGTCTTCCCGGCACACAGGAAAACAGGTATTTTAAAGTATTCCCAACAGACATGTAGTCAGACCAGACATTTAGTAGTCTTCCCAACACACATGTACTGGGTATTCAGTAGTCTTCCCAACACACCTGAAAGTGGTATTTTAAAGTCCTCCCAACACACCTGAAACAGGTATTCAGTAGTCTTCCCAAAACACCCAGAATAGTTTTTCAGTAGTTTTCTCAACACACCTGAATCAGGTATTGATTCATTTTTTTACAACATACCTGTTTTCAGTACTCTTCTTTATAAAACTGAACCTTTTTTTTGCCCAACACACCTGGAGCTAGGTATTGAGTATTTCTTTTCAAATCACCTGAGCCTCCTGTACTTTTGTACGAGCTCTAAGCACAATGTCTTCCCCTGTTCATCACAGTAGTATCCAATAACTGTTTGATAATATAATAAACCATTTCTACTGAAAGATATGTCTCATTAAAACCCATCCTGAAAGGCACACACTCGTGACATTTTCTCTGAAGGGTACGACACACAGAGAGAGGAATATCCGTTGTTTGCTGACGGCTCACGATCTGGTGTTCCGATGCCATGTCAATATTTCCACCCCGTTCAATCAAAGTGGAGCTTTGTGGCTTACAGAGGGATTTACCTGCACATGCTAGCACAGATCCCGCTTAGATCCAGACATTACACTCCAAGGTGCTTTCTGATCCGCACACACAAACTCTTAAACACACATTCGGGCCGAGCACACTGAGCCCTTCCCGTTGATCCCTCCGACACCCGAACACAGCCGCACACATTCTAAAAGATGTGCCACTGAATACAAGCCGGTTAATAAAGAGTGACAGCTGGCTAACTGCGGCGTGTCTCTGCTTAGCTGTCAGTAACCGGAGACTTCCACTGCTCGTGCTGATGTGTACGCTATAGTCGAGCCAAACGGACTCGTCTTACCCAACGCAGCGTCGGTGGTGTTCACGGTGGCTTGGAGAGCTACAGGGGTGCCTTGCTGAGATGAAAAAAAAGAAAGAAAGGCACCTCACGAAGGGGATCAGGTAACCAGAACATCTTGCTGTGGGCGCTGGCTGGGAAATAAGGAAATTTTTGAAAGACGGCGACACGTTTATGCCTCCAGTAGTTTATCAGCAGCTTTCGCCGAGTGACTCAGTGATTCCTGCCGTGTGTCTCGACATTTGGGATCCTTTTCGTGTTAAATATGCTGACTATACAATCAGTAGAGAGGCACAGCGGTGACATGGTTAGCACTGGGTTTTGGGATGAAAATATTTTCTCTTGGGTTTCCTCCAGGTGCTCTGGTTTCATCCTCCAATCCAAAGACATGTGGCTCAGGTCAGCTGGCTACTGCAAATTGTCCAAATATGAGTGTTTTAGCTCTAGGGTTTTCTTGGTATTGGCCTGTCCAGGATGTACCACTTAGTTTTGGCTGGGATTGGATCAAGTCTAATATAAAGCAGTGAATAGAAGATAGATGGATGGATGGACCCCCAGTGCAGCTAACTGGGTTATCAAAGACCAACCGTCTCTTTCATTGTCTGAGGTGAGAGGGATGCAAAAGAATAATTGCTGACTTTTGTAAATAGTAGCTGCATAGCCAGCAGCGTGTTTCTGCTATGCGATGGACTGGCGAGTTGTCCAGGGTGTACTGTACCCTCGTCCAAAGTCGGCTGAGATGGGCACCCTAATTAGGATTAAGTGGTTCAGAAAATGAATGAATAATTGGATGGATGGATGGATGCATTAAGCATGTTACAGTGGAACCTCGAGATATACGAAAGTTCCAGTACACGAAAAATTCATTTTACGAAATGATATGCAAAGGTATTTTCGCTTCATTTTACGAAAAATTATTCGGCATATGAGTACAAGAGAAACGGAATACAATTTCTCATCATGCTCAGTGCCATCCATGATCTTGCTCTTCCTCCAGGTGGTCCAGGTGGTGGCGGTAATACACCGCCAATAAACGGAAAAAAAGAAGAATCCGATGTGTTTTAAGTGTAAATAAGTTTAATGTTTCCTGCCGTTTATGTTCTGCCTTTTTTATTATTTTCTTTGCCTTCCTCCTCGCTACTTTTACTTTCGTACATCACCTCACTTGAAAGATAAGGTTCCACATTTTCGTATTATTTTTTCTTTTTTCTTTTGTTCTATTATCTACTTCATGTACAGGTAGTAACGGTTAGGTTCGGTATATTGAATGATTCAAATGTATTTGACTCT
>JAQNCB010000008.1:32414214-32424680 GCA_030068295.1 Euristhmus nudiceps | reverse complement strand
GATCCAGACGGTGATCCGGATCACCTCCAAAATCTAATCGATTGTTACTTTTGCTCTTCCGTACATTCTGTAAAAATATGGTGAAAATCCGTCCACAACTTTTTAAGTTATGCTGTTAACAGACAAACAGACAGACAGACAGACAAACAAACTCCGATGATTACATAACCTCCTCTGATGGAGGTAATAAAATAAAGAACCTACATAATTACATACATTTAATTTAGTTAATACACTGTTGTTGTTGTATTTGTCGGCCACTTTGGCCAGTTTGCCATTGCATTTTGACTGTGGTGTATTGCATGCTGTTGAGTCCACCAGGTTTTCGTTAAAAAAAGAGTTTAATAAATAAATAAACAGAACATTTTTATCCCAAGGTGACTTAAGGCGAAGAACCTTACTCCAAACAACAGCCAGGCCAGGGCTGGTAGGTGTAGTCTCCAGAGGAAGTGCTTAGGGAGAGGTGGAGATCATGGGAGCAACTGATTCGCAACAGGCAGCGTACCCGGGGACGCCCACAGCACTCCCACGCCACTTAGAGCAGACAGCAATGACGTAAATCCACCATGCACTGGGGATTGCGGGTGTGAAAGATCCATTTTGTTAGAAAAACTAACAACCTAGGACCAAGATAGTCTGAAATCAGACAGGAAACTTGCTGGGACTTATTAGAAATGTGTCAGGTTAGGTTGACCTGTGTGCGGTTGTAGGGTCTTGTGTTCTAGACTTGAGATTAGGCGAGTGCAAATAAAGGATGCTTTCTGGTACAGCATTGGACAAAGCCATGATGTTTGGGGGCAAAACAATAATACAATTAGTACTAATTTACTAAGTGGGTACGTAATCAGAAGTAGTGCATGAAGCTCTACAGGTGGGATGTCCCAGGGTGGTTTAAAAAGAAATGTATATGTTTCAACTATGCTCAAAATATGAAAACAAATTCAATTTTCTAAAAACCTGTCCAAAGTCCCTAACAACTACTGTCTACCCTAGCAACCAGATTCACTCTTCCTGAAAGCCTGCCAAAGCTGTTTCAGATGTTTCTATCATAACTGCTTGTGGAGATGTTCAAAACAATAACGTTATGGTACCGTAGCAACCAAATCCATTTTTTTTTCTAAAAGCCTGCCTAAAGACCTTTCATGTGAACCCGATATTAATCTCTAAAATGCATGGTCTTGGAGATACAGGGCTCAAAGGCCATGGTGGGACATCATCAGAGGACAGAGACAGAAAGATGACGAGTTTGATTGCATGGGGAGTCCCACAGTAACTGGTACAATGGGAACCAGTGTTAATCTGGTAATCGTCCTTACTGTAAATAGTCCAATGTTGCACAAAAAGATGATTAAATTCTGAGGTATTTGGTTGGAACTTTATGTTGTATAAAGATGTCAGTGTCATTTTTCATTCACTGAAACTATTATTTTAGCCTTTTTTTAGTTTTCTGTGCAGAGTGGTTAGAATATGTGGAATACGTCTCGCTCGAAACCCAAAATGTGCAAGATAATTGGAAATAATTGTCTCCATTCAAGTGACTCAGTGTATGATGGAAACAGATGAGGGGTTATCTGAATTGAAGTAGCTGTTCATTGGACTTCCTTCAGTTTTCTTTCTGCTAAGCCTCCGCAACCACATGCTGAGCGGACTCACTCAACCAGCTTTAAGTACCTAATCAAAAATAAATCATTTTTGTTCCCATCATTTTTTTTTTTGTCCTTTAGGACAACATTTGGTTATTCAGTGTGGAGCCCATGAGATCTAAACCTCCTGCAGCAATTTGCCCTCTTTCAATATGCTTTCTAATAGCACATTAGAGCTGGAGAGCAGTCTAAAAAGAATTTGAATATCCGTGCCAGCTGTGTAGCTATCCCTGATGACTCAGTGTATTTTCTTTTCTGGTTTTTGTTCTGGTTTAAAAAAAAAGCAGAGTTCTGCGGCTCTTGTTCTGAACAGTTGATTTGGTTTAAGAGGGTATACTTTCTCTCACCATCTTTCCTACTTACTCACCTTTATGGTTTTTCCTTTACTTACTTACTTACTGGCTTATTCGTCCATGGTCTTGCTCACTTTGCCCGTCCCCCCTTTCTCTTGCAGTTCCGATGATAAAGACAGAGCCGGCTGACGACTATGAGTCCCGGATGTCCATACACTCAAATCCCTACTTCGGCCAGCAGAGACTACCTACCATGATGCCTTTGGACGACCCCGAACCCTGCATGGTGGCCAGTTATGCCCCCTGTGCGTCTCGTCCCACCCCCATCCTATGCTCTTCCCCCAGCTCCAGCCCTAAGCTCCATGACCTGTCACCTGTACCCTATCCTAAGTGCCTGAGCAGCAGTCCTACACACTCCGCCATGCCTGGAAGTATGGTGCCCATGCAGGATCAACCCACTCACCACGGGCTGCCCATGCCCAACTCTCCTGACCCCACCTCCATTGCCATGCATCAGGGTAGCCCACACCTTAGCAGCCCGTCATACCACCCACTTTACCCCAACAGTAGCCCTTCCTCCTCTCCTACCTCCCACTCCTCAACGCCTGGGGCTGCAGCTGAAAGCCCTTATCTGCCCAACTTTGGCTCCACCCAGCCCAGAGGAAGCCCTCCCACCCTGTTAGCAGATGATCACTCCTCCCCTGCACTGCCTGTTACCATCAAACAAGAACCGCAGGAGCTCGACCAAATGTATCTGGATGATGGTAGGTTACGAATCCATAATTCTTTCATAATGAACTTGACATCTAGTGTTCCATGTTCTTTTAAATTTGCTAAAAAAAAAAAAAATCGATCCATAGTAGAGGTTTATTGTTGACATTAACCAAAAAATGAAGGGGATATCCACTGGGATATCCCAAAGTTGGAAACAGGACTGAAGGGTTAAGCCTTGGGCAGACCTTCACACCAACCACCAGCAAAACCTTGATATTGGGTTGGTATGATCAACCTGGTTGGGTTTATCCAGCAAACAAAATAGTTTATACCCCATCTACTCATGTAGTACGGATTTTAGCATGAATACATAATGGAATTTTAGCATAGCTGGAATTTGACTGAACTTGAACCACCAGTTCAAGGGAATCATCAATTCTGTTCAGCAAAGCAATATTCTTCAGGATTATAGATCTAGATAGCTAGAGGCCTAGATGTGCCCAATTCAGTGACCTTTTTAGAATATCACGGTTTAGCAACAGGGTGCTAATCAGTGGTTTCCAACCCTTTTCCTGGAGATCCATCTCACTTTAATCAAAATCATGCCCATCTGACCATTCCTATCAAATTTACGAATTTGAAATAACGACTTCAGAGCAATGATTAGATCTTCCAGGTAGCCACTTTACCAGTTTAGAGCTAAAGTCTTCAGGAAAATAGATCACCAGGAATAGGGTTGGGTACCACTGTCCTAGAACACCTGCGGTGAGCCTGAGATGCGATCTGAGATGCGGCATGGAAAAGTAAAAAGCACCTTCAACAAACCCATTTCTGATTGTGCAAAGTCTTTAGAGTGATGTTTACAGCATAGCCTGGATTATTGGTGAGTTTGTTTGCCAACTGTATCCCATCAGTGATGTCTTTTTCACCCCCACCTTTGAATTTGAAGGGTTCCATTTGTGTTCTACCCAACTTCCTAGATATCTTTATGTCTTGTTCAGCCCATGCTGGTGATTAAACCGGGACGCAGTACCATAGATGTTATTCGAAACTGGAGTGCACTTGTTATTTACTATAATCATACCCATTCGCATAGTGGTTGATATTAAAACCAGCTCCACAGTGTTTATTCGGGCCCCACCAGCTGCAGGTGGATAGACACGTGTATGTACGTAGATAGGGGAGTTACGAATACACCCGTTAACACGACAGCAGTAAATTAGCACAGTGGGATTTCAAACAATCTGTCCAAACACGCCAGGGTCAGAGGTCTGGCTGGGAGCGGCCGAGTAAAAACAGAGGCGCACGCGCCGCGAGCCCAGACTGTTGACACGAGCCCTAATGAAGGAAGCAAAACAATGGGTAGGGGTTTCCTGAGGCCAACTTTTTTTTCCAGAATTGGATTCATGGCCCCTTGTTTTCCTTCAGCCTCCCCATGGAGCTCTCCAGCTCCGAGTTGGCGTCATCAAGGGAGCTTGGGGGGCATCGGGGTGCCCCTTGGCACCCTGCCCACCAATGCTCAGAGGGGGATTGAATGTTTGGTCCTGATTTTCTCTTATAATTACCTGGGATCTCCCCCATCGCCCACCCTCCTTCTTCCTGGTCACCTGCGGCCACTGTTGTTTTTTTTTTTTTTTTTTTTAATAAATAAATAAGTTTGCGATCTCAAGATAATAGGTAACCCAGCCCCCGCCCCTGTACACAGACTGCACCGAATGCTTAAACCAATTAAAAATGTAAAAATAAACCATAAAAAAATAGTTTTAGTTTATTTCTTATGCAGTATATATGAAAACAATGATGTATCTGTAGATATAGTTGAATAATATCTAATAACATATTCATCTCACCATTAGCATATAACTGTTATGTATAAAACTTTTTAAATAAATTAAAATATGTGACCTCTGCTTTTCATAAACATGATGTGGTTACTTGTTAGCGGCTTGGAGTTTTCTATTTTTAAACATTCCCACCAAAGGAACTCAATTTTTTATTGTATTTGTCATTGGATTGAATTTTTAAGCTTAAAAAAAAGCTGAAGCCATGTTCTCTGAAAAAGAATCAGCAGAAGCATCGGCAAAAATATTCTTGTTTTATTATTTAACAGTGATTGTAGACTGTTCATTTATTATTATTATTATTATTATTATTATTATTATTATTATTATTATTTTACATTTATGGCATTGGCAGACACTCTTATCCAGAGTGGCTTACATTCATAATATTTTTAAGCATCTGAGTGTTAAGGGTCTTGTTCAAGGACCCAACTGTGGCAGCTTGGTGATACACTGGGGCTTGAATCGCCGACCTTCGGATCAGTAACCCGGAGCCTTAACCACTGAGCCGCCACTGCCTTGAACATAAAAACCGTACTTTATCACCACTCTTTGGGCTGGTGTCCCCTGCTTTGACTCATTCCTGGTCTACAAAATAGAAAGGGGAAAGACGATCATATTCTTTTTTCCAGTCCTGCCACTGTCAAAAATATCAGTAGATACTTGATGACTTTGTCATCTTCTGGCCTACTCAGCATTACCCTCCTAAAGCTACACTCCACTGTATAAAATAATTTAAATGTAATTAATCACCAGCCAATCAGCATTGTGATGCATAACAGCCAATCAGCATCGCGATGTACAAGAACCAATCAGCATAACGACTTATAACAGGCAATCAGCATTGTGGTGCATAACAGCCAATCAGCATCGTGATGCATAACAGTCAATCAGCATCGTGATGCATGACATCCAATCAGCATCACGATGTATACGAACCAATCAGCATCACGACGTCTAACAGCCAATTAGCATTGTGATGCATACCAACCAATCAGGGTCATGATGCATAACAACCAAAAAAGCATCACGATGCATAACAGCCAATCAGCATCGCGATGTATACGAACCAATCAGCATCACGACGTATAACAGCCAATCAGCATCGCGATGCATAACAGCCAATCAGCATCGCAATGCATAACAGCAAATCAGCATCGCAATGCATAACAGCCAATCAGCATCACGATGCATAACAGCCAATCAGCATCGCGATGCATAACAGCCAATCAGCATCGCGATGTATACGAACCAATCAGCATCACGACATATAACAGCCAATCAGCATCGCGATGCATAACAGCCGACCAGCATCGCGAGGCATAACAGCCAATCAGCATTGTGATATATAGTAACCAGTTAGTATTGTGATATATAACAACCAATCAGTATCATGATGCATGAGGATAGACAAGCCATGCACACTCAGGTTGACGGTTTCTAAAGTCTGGTGATTCACTAAAAATGTATATAAATAAATAATAAAACATTCAAAATAAATATTAATGATTTTGACTAATATGCATCAACCTTAAATAAACCCATCACCAATTTAAAGCACAAATAGCAGGTAAAAATGGGAAAAAATTATAAAGTTTTAAAATTTTATTGTAGCTGATATTCTGTAACCATAATATTGGTTTATACGGTTAAAAAAACGGTTCCTGCAGTAGTCATAACCAACATTGTTTTAATGCTGGTAGTGAAAGATTTGAAAGGAAGTGTAGACGTGCAGGTTGTGGTCTGTGTGTGTATATGTGCGTGTGTGTGTGTGTGTGTGTGTGTGTGTGTGTGTGTGTGGGTGGGTGGGGGGTATTTAGGGGCTGTGCAGAAATTGAGTTAGAATGTAGCCTTCACTAAATCTGTCATCACCGCGTGTTCAGCTCATAAATAAACAGCACAGAGGGAGCCGAGGTCATCTATTTGTCATCAGCTCTGTTAATGACTTCAAACACAGTCAGATGTGACATTTCGAAAGTCGTGTCAATTCACGCTCAGCTCGGGTTTATCATCTGTCGGTGTCGGGCAGGTCCGCGCTCTTATTCTTTATGTGGCAGGAAACAAACCAAATTATATAACCTCGCAGACATGGCGTATATCTTCATCACGTATAAAGTTTGGAATGCCAAAGGACATATTTATGCATGTGTTGTGAACTATGGCGGTATTAAGCGAATAGAGCTGAAACTTTAGCTGACTTCAATGCACCATGAAAGCTTGTTATTGGATCATTATACCTAGTAGCTGCTCCGCAACTCGGTGAAACTCGATGTGAAAGTATTCCGGATTTCCACTTAAAAAAAAAAAAATAAAAAAAACAAGGGATGTAACCTCATTTTCTGTGTTTCACCCTGTACCTCATCTTCGGTCACTTTAGCTCTTGTGCCTCCAAATGCATTCGGCCTGTGATTGCACTCGCATTAAGTGAGCTGCAGGAATGCATATCGATTGGCTCAGGGGGCCTCCAGATCTCGTCTCGTGAAAGAAGAAGAAAAAAAAAACACGAAAGCTCTACTGGGGCCGCCATCTCGCACGCTCTAATGCTTGAATAAGCGTCTGTGGTCAGCTGCTGGAGTCCCGGTAAGTGTGCGGTGGTAACTGCATCCTCTGAAGGAATCTGCTCGCCCTCGCTTTGCTTTCAAACGAGCCGAGAAATGAAATAAACAATGCTGGTGCAGCGGTTCAGACCAACCCTCTGAAGCCCTCTGCTGCCAGGCTCATTAGACCTACTGGCAAGTGAGCCCCCAAGAAATTACTTTACTTCTCAACAGCTGGATATGAGTGTGTGTGTGTGTGTGTATGGGTGGGTGTGTAAAGCCTTTCAAACTGCCCACCACTCAGCACGATTGCTAACTACACAAGAGGACATGATGTTCAGGAGGAAAAGTACACGTTATCATCATCACCACTCTCCATTTTATTTCTCGCTGAACTCTTGCTGGGTTCAGCACTTTGCGATGCCAAACGCGGTAGCTTCTTCGCTGAAAGGCTCCAAATAAACAAGTCCTTATCCACTTGAGTGTTGAAGGCTGGTAGGTCCGACGCCAAGACACTGAGGGACACAGGGAGCATTTTTTTACTGCTACTTGAAATCAAAAACATACTTCGTTTTTTTTCCTTTTGTTGCGGCTTTCTCTCTCCTTCGGATACACCCCCCGCCCTTGCCTTTTTTTGGTTGCTGTGTCTAGCGCTTGCGTAATCCAGCCTGCGGTCTCCAAACTGGGCAGCGTCCAATAACAGATTTAGTTGGGTCATTCCCTTTCATATTCACAGTAGTTTACAATGGATAAGGTATAAGGAGTAATAGAAGAACAAAAAGGTACTCATGGTGTTTGGCGAAGTGTTTGAAAAACAGGGGTGTGAGATTTGCATCAGGCTCATTTCTCTTCATTAATTAAGCAAAAAAAGGCTGGAGATGCCGGTGACTCAGTAATGACATCATGGCCCTTGTACAGAGTGTGTGTGTGTGTGTGTGTGTATGTGTGAGCGCTTGCATGCATGGAGTTAAGTCACTATCTGCAATTTTAGCGTTTTAAAGCTATCGAAGTGGGTGGCTAATGATTTTGGATGTGTTTTTCGGGATCTAATTAGGCTCCAGTCATGTGAGCAGGAATAATCAGTGTGACAAAGTCACTCCAGCTGTGCTCCCGAATGCACTCGACCCATTGGCTACGCTCATTATTACTGTCAGATTGGAATTGTCCTGCTGTCCTTTTGTTTGCCAGCGTCGCAATGTCCCGCCATATGATATACTGGCTGGACATTGTGACAGAGGGACACACACAAGGGGTGTCTGGGAGGGGCTTTGAAACTATTTAGCTCTTCATCTCCACATCTGGGTGGGACTTTGAAACTATTTAGCACTTCATCTCAGCTTTTTATTTAGACATTCGTGGAAATTTATGTTGAACAACTATAAAGTAGACCAAATTAAGCCAGTACACGCAACTCAGCCACTAAAACAAGTGGGTACACGGCGTGTACCCACCATTACAGGAATGCTTCTACACCTAGGAGCAGTCGGAAGCAGCCAATTAGCCTACCGTGCATGACTGTAGGAGGAATCTGGAGTAGCAGGTGAAAACCCACGGAAGCAAAGGGAGACTATGGTAACTCTACACGTAAACGCCTTCGCCGAACCCAGGACTTGAACCCATAGCCTTCTTACTGTGAGGCATACCTGCGAACCATGGTTACTGTGCCGCCCCTTTTGTGCATATCAACTTTTCCAAGTGTACCATAAGCTTGTCTTATTTCTGAGAGAACAGACTAGTTCAAATTTTCTTGGAAAGCTGGCGAACGGCTGAACAAACACTGCTTAAGTTTGGTAGGAATGGACTAATTTGGCTATAGATCAAGTCTAGTCACTGCTGGCGCTGTTCTCTATTGTGGTTTTGTCACATTGATGATGCTAAATGATGATGATGATGATGATGATGATGATGACACTGAAATGCACATTAAAGTTCATTGTAAGAAATTCTGTTCTCATTGGCACCACATGGTCAGCTGTTAGCTATAGGTCTGAGCTTGGACCATGCAAGAAATATGATCATAGCCAAAATATCGAAGCGTACGTATATCTTGGCTTTTTATGAACACTCACTTGCCATCATAAATCTTTGTCTGGGGCACTTGACAATACTTGAACTCTTTCTCTCCCCAAGTTGTTCACTTCTATAGACTCCCTCTTCACCTCCTCCTCTTTTACTCTCCCCTAATGGAGCAGGGGTCTTAAATTACAGAAGATCCCTGTGACCACCCCTGCACCCCCACCACCACCACCCTTCCCTCCCCGAATTGTGGCTTCCCTCATGGAAACTTTGACGCGTGCTGGCAGCTAGCCCGGGGCAGCAGGACTCCAGTCCAACCTCTAATGATGATTGAGAGTGTGTTCGGCCCATGCTGAAATTGCTGAGTCGCTAACATTGTAGCCTAGCGTTTTGGGATGGGGTTGAGTCTTGCATTAAAGAGGTGGAGGTCACTAACATTTTGGGAATAGAAAGTCCTAGAACGTCTGCAGGGAGGTTGAGACACGGCCTGAGGCTAGGATCGTAGCTTTTACCGAGGTCAAATTTTGACCTCTGTGGCTTGGTGGAATCGGGCGGAGCTAATCGAACAGGAATCGGGGCTTTCTGGCGAAGTGCCCCCAGCCTTTATCGATAGCTAAAACATGAGGGTGGTGGTTTTCTTCATTATTCATTACCAGGGAGGACATGCTTTGAGGGGTTTTTATTGTAGTTGACATGTTTTCGTTGAAAGATGAGCGAACCTTTGGGAACCTACGTTATTTTTTCCAACAATTACCAAAGACCAAAAGAGTGGCCGCAGAGGGCTTTTGGGGTTGGTTAGATGGCTAGGAAGGCAACCAGACTGTCAAGTACAGCACATTTTGGGATTTGTCGTGGTGATTTCCGTCATTGGAAATAGGAATCCAGTCCAATAAACATACAAACCCAGTCGTGCTTTCAGTTAAATTTCCTCAAACGTCTGCTTTTGTTATTATCGGCTATGGACAAATACGCCACAATTTATGACCTGATTCATTTCTGTTTCAGTAACGTTCATGTCAGAGACAGGAAATGAAACAAATACACTCCTTCACAGCCTTTTTTCTGCATGAAGTCTGTGTAAATGCAAAGGTTTGAAGGTTATTGTGTCTTTAGGAACTTCCAGCCATTGTAGTACTTTAATATACGTCAATCCAATTCACACCACAACACATAATAATAATAACAATAATAATAATAATAATAATAATAATAATGATAATAATAATAATAATAATAATAATAATAATAATAATACAGGGATCCCTCACTTTTGGCGGTTAATGGGGGGTCGAGACCCCCACGAAAACCGAATTTCCGCGAAGTAGGATTGACACCCCCCCGACTGATGTATATGTGTATATAATATCAATAAATACATATTCAACGCTATAAATGCTTATAATAGCAATTAAACATTCAAAA
>JAQNCB010000008.1:32207377-32217601 GCA_030068295.1 Euristhmus nudiceps | reverse complement strand
ATGCTGCGTGTGTTCCTGTGACAGCTTGTCTGTGTGTACTTGTTTGTGTGTGTGTGTGTGTGTGTGTGTGTTTGTGTGTGTGTGTGTGTGTGTAGCATCTAGTTGAAAGTGTTATTAGTTGCTGCGAGGAAGGAAATTGTGAATAATACCCTTACAGGAAACGCAAAAACTATGTTTCATTGTGGGAACGCAAGACTATGTAATATAGAGAGAGAGAGAGAGAGATCATGTGTGTGTGTGTGTGTGTGTGTGCGTGTGTGTGTGTGTGTGTGTGTGTGTGTGTGTGTGTGTGTGTATGCAGATGTCAAGCGTCTCTGAGATTGTCCTTCTTTAAAGGTTCCCATCCATGTTTTCGGTTGCAGGCTGCCATCCATTCAGATATATTAGCGATCATTAACGATATAACTGCCAGTTTGTGTGTGTGTGTGTGTGTGTGTGTGTGTGTGTGTGTGTGTGTGTGTGTTCACGCCAAGTTCAATATTTGCCCTGACCAAGCTGTGACTTGACGGTTTGATTTTTTCCCGTATGGAAGAATGATGGATTTTGGTGTAGCTCCTCCATCACTGCCCTTGATGCGGGTATAACCCCCCCCCCCCCCCCCCCTTCCCCACCACCCACCACCCCACCCCAATACACCTCATGTATCCTCCTTCTTTCCATCCACAGACCCGTATGACGTGGATCAACCCATAGGATGCTATGGTGCCACCATTTTGTCCCTTTAGTGACCGGGTTTTGAATGCGAGAACGCCGTTTCTCAGCAAGTCCGCCGCTTAACGATGACTCAAGGCAGTTTTTCGGCACGTCGGATAAATCATATCCGCTTATCGGGCTTCCGTGTTGAACCCTGAGAAGCTGAAGGGCTCTTGATTAACAGGAAAAAGCCTGATGTCAGAGTTATCCGAGCAAATAATAACAAAACTTGTCTGAGTTCCTCTAGCGTTCTGTAAACAGTTCCCAGATTCACTCGCGACGCTGTAAACACCGAGCTCTCTGCGCGCGCCAGTCATGTGTTTGGTCTATGGGCTGTGTTTGAGGTTTAGATGTGAGATAGCGCTTTTTATTTACACATGTACATATTTATTTGTTTATTTCATACTGAAGATCATGAAGATAATGAGCGAGTTTCCTTTTACACTTGTGTCGAAATAGACATGATGCGTCGACGGATGCCGAGCAACACGTGGCTGGCGTATCGCCGTATCAGTCACTGATGCATGCTAACAGTAATAAATCAACGCGTATTACGGGTAATGAGACGATCTGAGTCAGACATAATGGGAATATTTGTTTGGTGAGTGTATCGCAAATGAAAAAAAAAAAAAGGAGAAGGTGCACGGCTACCTGCCTGGATGGATGGATGATGGATGGATTCGCTGGAAGACAGGATGAGTTATTGGTTGGGGAGGAAAAGAGTGGACTGAGTAACATTGAAAGGATGAGGGGGGAGAATGAAGGAGACGAATGATTGTATGGAGGGATATTGGGGAAAGCTTGGAAAGGAAAGTGAGCAAGCGATGTTTCTCGGTGTAGGAGAAACACTTATGACGAAGATAACGATGAGTGGAAGGAAGTAGATGAAGAGAGAGAGTTTAAAAGAGAGAACTGGTAAGATACTCATACACCTATTCTTTTTTCTTAGCAAAAAAAAAAAGTCACGTCCTTCCTGCTATGTTCCTCCCTTTTTCTTTGGATTTGAAAAGAACCCGATGACAGAATGACGGAATGAGGGAATGACGGAATGACGAAACGACCTTCCGACAGGATGACAGTCCTCTGGCGCATTCGGTTCCCTTCAGACTAAAAATAAGTTCCACTCCAAGAAACCGCACACAAAAACACACGTGTACGGACAATACGGAACACTCCCTGTCTCTTACCTCCACACTCCTTATTACTCACTCATCAATCACTCGTTTGCTGAACCATTTAATCCTATTAGGGACGCCGTGAGGCTGTATCTATCTCAGAAGGCGGAGTACACCCTGAACAGCTCGCCAGATCATCACAACACACACAACCATTCACTCTCACCTTCACACCAAGGCGTAATTGTCTGGAAAAACCAATTATCCTAATGTGCATGTATTTGGACTGTCGGAGGAAACCGGTGCACCCGGAGGAAACCTATGCCGTGCAAACTGCACACACAAACACCCGAGCCAAGCCCGTAACTCTTGCCGTGAGGTGGACTAACCAATGCTAACCACTGCGCCACCGTGCCGCCCATCCCTATTACTTAACACGGAAAATAAACACGGCTTTGCTTTCGCTCTTCTTGCTGCTTGTTGCTTGTTGAATCACGGCACGTCTGTCGTACCACACCCTGAAGGAACACCTTTACCGCCCACACGACAAGCGAAAAACATGAATAGATGCTTGCGACATACTCCGCTAGTCTGGCTACATGCGAACGCATGTTTTTGTTTTGTTTTTGTTTTTTTTTTCCCCCTGCAAACTGGTAAACCCCCCAATGCATTGTGGGAATGACATGCATTCAGAGCTTAGCCACTGTGGTCATCGGTATTTCCAGGAATGAAGTGAAGAAAAGCCCTGTTTCAGGATGACACACAGCCGAGCGTTTGCCCATCGTTGTGGATTCGTGGCATCATAACCATAACACGCCCCTTGGTTAGTGTGGCCTCGGTTATTTACGCACGAATTTCACACGACCTCGCTTTGACAACTCTCAATGGAGCGTCTGAGAGCCAAAACCTCAATAGAAAAGGCTTCTCGCAAATTCTCCTTGTTTTGGATTGAAGTGACGATCTGATATTTACTGTAAATATTCTGTATACGTTTGTGTGCAAATCGTTTCTGAGTCAGCGCAAGGCTTTAAAGCTTTCGAAATAAGTGTCAACAAACCGCGCAAGCATACAGTACAAGTCTCCCGCCGCTCCGCTTTCTCATGGCGCAATGTCCGAGATTAGCGGTCTTGTCACTACCTAGCTAAAGCCGTCCTCCAAGACGAAGTGATGAATGATTTCCCCCCTGACACATGAGTAATTTGTTGCTGTAACCTTCGTCCGTAATCCATGCCATCTCTGTCTCTTTCTTTCTTTCTTTCTTTCTTTCTTTTTCGCTGGTGACTAATAAACAAGCCTATAAATAACATCAGAGCTCAAATGAAAACAGAAGGGGACAACTTTTGTTGTGGTTTTTTTGTTTTGTCGCTGGAGGATCCTCCAGACGCACAAACATCCAGGCCGGTAATTAGAGTGCGAAGAGACGACATGACACGAGGAGACGCAGGGCCACTCGCCGGTCAGTGCGTTAATTCTCCAATCGCATTAAAAGTCGTCCAAGTGACAGCCAGACCTGGCACGCACGCAAACGAGAGTGAAAACAAGCTTTAATTTGACTCTCAGACCGAACGCGGTTTTGGATGGAGTTTGCTCTCATTTCTTTTCTTTTCTTTTATATTTTTTCCTCAAGGCCAGACACAGCCCCTCTTCAAGAAAGTATTCACGCTCTTAAAAGAAGCAGAAAATGATCATTAACATCAACATCTGCCCAGATGAAGCACTTTCAAAAAGACCAACCACAAAGGCACGGCAGCTCATGTGGCGAGAAGATTTTTGACTTCACAGCACTGAAGACGTCTGGCTTTCTTTAGAACTCATCTCATACCCAGTCTGCGCAACGCTGAATGTTCAAAATGGGTGTGTGGGTGTGTGTGTGTGTGTGAGGCGAAACCGAACGCAGTTGCACTCACAAAAATCAGTTCATCTGCCGATGATACATCTCTTATTATTCCATGCGTAAAACACGCACTCACTCATTTGCCGAACCGATTGTTCCTATTAGGGGCTGGAGCTCATCCCAGCTGACACTGGGCAAAGGCAGGGTACAACCCGTACAACTCACGAGACCATTGTAGGGCAAATATACACACACACACACACACACACACACACCTAAGGGCAATTTGAAACAGCCAGTTAGCCTAATGTGCATGCTTTTGGACTGTCGGAGGAAACTGGAAGACATGGAGGAAACCTATGCAAACACGAAAAGAACATGCAAACTCTACGCAGAAGTGCCCTCGCCGAGCCCGGGACTCAAACCCAGAACCCTCTTCCTGTGAGGTGAACGAGCTAAGCACGACACCACCGTGCTGCCTATTCATAAACATATTTCTGCTATTTGTAGATTATTTTTATTACATTATTTATTATCATTCGTTCATTTTCTGAACCGCTTAATCCTAACTAGGGTCACGCTGGAGGCTGGCGCCCATCTCAGCCGACTCCGGGCGAGGGCGGGGTACACCCTGGACAGCTCATTATTTGTAATATATAATATATTTATATGGCCCCTGCGATTGCCTGGCGGGCTGTTCAGGGTGTCCCCTGCCCTTGCCCAGACGCAGAGCCGACTGAGATGGGTGCCAGCCTCCCTGCAACTCTAATTAGGATTACGCGGTTCAGAAAATGAATGAGTGAATGATATTTATATGGGTGGCATGGTGGAAAAAAAAGGTCCAGGGTCCGAGTACCGGGTTTGGCAAGGGCATGCATTTTGCAAGTTCTTCCAGTGCTTGCATGGGTTTTCTCCAAGTATTCTGGTTTCCTCCTACACTACAGTCAAAAAATGTGCACAGTAGGCTGATTATCGGCTCCAAATCAAACCTTGCTGTGAGAGCGAGTGTGAATATGGGTATTGGCTCTGCAATGGCCTGGTGAGCTGTCCAGACTATCCCGCTTTCACCCAGAATCGTCTGAGATATGTTCCAGCATCCCTCCGACCCTAATTAGGATTCAGCAGCTTTGAACATGAATGACTGAATGGATGAATAATAGATTGATATAGGAGTGGCACTGTGGCAAGGGCGTTTCTATGTGGAGTTCGGATGTTCTTCCCGTGCTCGCGTGGGTTCCCTCTAGGTACTCTGGTTTCCTCTCATGTCAAAAGACATGGAAAGTAGGTTGTTTCGAATCGCCCCTAGATGTGAGAGTGAGTCTGAATGGTTGTGTGTTGATTCTGTTATAAACTGGCGAGCTGTTTCGGGTGTACCCTGCCAGTGTTGGCTGAGATAGGCTCCAGTCTTGTTGCAACTCTCATAGCATTATAAACAAATGAATCAATTTCTGATATACATGTATATATAATGACGAAAAAGAAACACACATGATTCTCTGTGACTCTGAGTTTCACGCACACACAGTACGCTCGTCAGACAGATTTATCATAGTAGTGTATCGAGAACTGTTTTAGCAGCATTTTGCTACAGTCTTGCACACTGTATATGTATATACACACACACAACATATAGGAAGGAGCCTCACAGGGGACCTGATGACTCTCTGGCTGGTGAGCAAACAGTGGTAAACAGGAAGAAAGATGTTTCAAGAGGTGGATATACAAACACAAGCACAGAGACACATGCCGCTTACGTGCAGGAAGGCAGCTCAGTAATGCCCAAGGCTGCATGTGAAGGCCTTTTTTACATGTTTGTCTGTTAAAAGGGACAAAGGGGACCGACAGGGGAGAGGGGAGAGTGAGTGAGAGAGAGAGAGAGAGAAGGAAGGGAAGAAGGAAGGTTTGGGATATCTGGAAACAGCGTGATGCCAGATGCTCTCAGTAAATAAGTCAGGGAGTAAAAGATGGAGCGGAATTATATACAGCACCAGTCAAAGGTTTGAACACGCCTTCTAATTCAAGTTGAATGAGTAGGCGTGTCTAATGGTACTATATGCATGTCAGGCGCACACACACACACACACACACACACACACACACCTGCATTATGAACAATTGTTTTATGGAGCATCTGGTGCCTTTCTCCTGAACTCTCCGTCCGCTTTATTGCTCGCTCTCTCTCTCTCTCTCTCTCGCTCTCTCTCTCTCTCTCTCTCTCTCTCTCTACAGGAACAAGCACCATTTTTTTTAACAAAAACAGCTCTCAAAATAGCATTAACGGAAGAGGAAATCTAAATGTAGGCCTCACAGGAAGAAAAGTGTGTGAGAAATATAAACAAACCAGGAAGTGTTGTACTCCACACAATCCCACCTCCTCCCACCCCTCGCGCTCTCCCAATCACTCCCTGACTCGCAGTCCTATTCACGCCACAGAGGCAGAGGTCTTTTGCGCCCACTAGATATTAATTTCCTCCTTCCCTGCTTCCTTTTGTGTGGCTGGTGGCGTAGTGGTTATAGTGCTGGGATCATGATCAGGAGGTTGTGGGTTCGAATCTCTGTGCTAGGACCCCTGGGAAAGGTCTTAACCACAAGTGTGCCTCTGTTCACCCAGCAGTATAAATGGCTACCAGTAAAAATACTGGGAAGGGAACCTGTGATGGACCAGCATCTCATCCAGGAGGTTGCTATGGGAACTGGGGATAAGCACTGGCTCTGATGAGCCACTGGGCTTGGGTTTAAAAGCCCACAGACCTTACCTTCTTCCTTTTGCGCCCCCCCACCCAATATTTTATCAACCAGCGTTGTCAGGGTGTAGTGTAGTGGGTAACACGTCCACCCCATAGGGAGAAGGTCCTGGGGAGCTTATATGAGTTTATATGTTCTCCATGTGCTTGGTGGATTTCCGCAAGGTACTCCAGTTCCCTCCCACTGTCCCAAGATGCAAGCATGCTATGCTAATTGGTTGTACCAATTTTCCCCGAGCTGTGAGAGTGAGTATAAATGGTTGTGTGTGTGTTATGTGTGTGTGTATGTGTGTTGGTCCTGCAATGGAATAGCAAGTTTTTCAGGGTGTACCCCTGTCTTCGCCCAGAGTCGGCTGAAATAGGCTCCAGCCTCGCTGTTTGCATAATAGAAGAAAGCAATTCGGTAAATGGATGGGTTTATGTATTGTTTTGAAAAATTCACTCTCTACCTCATTTGCTGAGGGCTGCAGCAAGGCTGGAGCCTATCTCAGCCAACACTGGGCAAAAACATGTATACCCTAAACATTTTGCGAGATCAGTGTAATCCAACACATATATACAATCATTCATACTCGCACTCACACCTAGGGGCAATTTGAAACAGCCAATTAGCTTAATGCATGTCTTTGGACACCAGAGGAGGAAACCAGAGCACCCAGAGAGAACCCAGACAAGCACGGGGAGAAGATACAAACGCCACACAAAAACACACAAGCCTAGAAGTCGAACGCAGGAACTTCTTCCTGTGAGACGGACGTGCTCGTCCATCCTGCCTCGTAAAAGCAGTAGTTGCACGTCATTCTCTGTTGTATTTTTAAAAAACGTTAGTTATTTCTTCAGTAAAATGTTTAGTTCAATCCTAATTTTGGCAACAATTGTAATATATGTGATTATTTAGCAGTCTATCTCAGTTTTTTTCTCGATATAGAATCCAATATGGCGGCACGTTGGCGTAGCGATTAGGACGTCCGCCTCACAGCAAGAAGGTCGAAAGGTTTGATTCCTAGCCTGGGCGTTTCTGTGTGGAGTCTGCATATTCTCCCCGTGCTTGTGTGGGTTTCCTCCAGGTACTCCGGTTTCCTCCCCAGTCCAAAAACATGCACAGTAAGCTAACAGGCTGTCCCAAATCCGCTGCAGGTGGAACGCTGAGTAGGAATGGTTGTATGTGTGTGTATGTGTGTGTGTGTCTGTGTGGGTGGGTATGCTGGCACTGTGATGGCCTGGTGAGCTGTTCAGAATGTACCCCACCCTCACCAAGAGTCAGCTGCGATGGGCGCCAGCCTGGGCGTGACCCTAATTACAATTAAGCGTCTTAGAAAATGAATAAATGAACAAATAGTCTAATATTGACCTCATTTCAACCCGGTTGCTTGTTGTTTGCTGTATCTCATATGCACTGATAAGATCTGTTACATTTTTAACCGCATGCATTTATACACAAATCGGATTGAAATCCACAAATCCAACATGCAAATTCAATCATACCACTTGACCACCAACTTCCTGTCTCGTTCAACCTTTTCCAGTTATTTTATGCAAAACAGTTGATGAATCCTGAAAGGTGCAAATTTTGGCACTCGTGCAATATGATACGGTTTATCATGTATCCTGAATATATATTTACAATATAATGCATTATCGACTTGTCAGCTTGCGTTTTAGAGTGATGGCGGGGAGGGGTTAGTTATAATAAGACGACCGTCGTACGTTTCAGACGTTGTCGTTTGGCAAGTTGATTTACAGATTTTGGCACGATATTTCTTTCAGCTACGCCGCAGTGTTTGTTCATCATTTGCATTTTTTTCCAAACTGGCTAGATTCGGGGGTTTAGAGATTTTTAGATAGGGTTTAAATAGGGACAGAGATCATGGGATAAAGCGTTGTGGTCCCTCAACAGGTTAAGACTCTCGATTAAAACTAGGCTCTGGTTGCAGCACCGCAAAACTGCCACCATTGGACCCTGAACCTTTCAATCATTCATTTCATTCAATCAGTTATTCATTTTCTGAACCGTTTAATCCTAATCAGGGTGGCGGGGAGGCTGACGCCCACCTCAGCCGACTCTGGGGTGAGGATGGCGTACACCCTGGACAGCTCGCCAGGCCATCGCCAACACGCACTCAACCATTCACACACCAGAGTAGCCTCACAAAACCGACACAAGCATGGGGAGAACATGCACATTTCACACAGAAACGCCCGTGCCTGGGCTTACTTGCTGTTAGGCGGACATGCGAACCACCACGTTGACCGTTAACCTTGTGGGCTAAACCTAACCAAACTGATCCCAGGTAGACGTGCGACAAAGATGGAAGAATACTTAATACTTGAGCCATGACATGATCTGGTGGGCTGTTTATGGTGTATTCCATCTTCAGCTGATGTCAGCTAGGATGGGCTCCAGCCTCCTACAGCCCTAATAAAGGATAAAGTGGAAGAAAGGGTCGTGGGGTCGAAAAAGTTTTTGAGCAGTAGTGCATTTAGCACCTGCGCTCACTCATGCGCCGAACTTCTTAATCCAATCAGGGTCACAGCTTCCCCAGACCATCGTAGGGTCAACAGAGACACACACACACCTTGGGGCAAATTAGAACAGCCAGCTAGCCTAACAAGCATGATTTTAGAATTGTCGGAGGAAACTGGAATGCCCAGGGGCAACCCAGACAAGCAGGGGAAAAAATATAAAAACTACCCACAGAAATTCCCTACGCAATCCTGCCATCCTCTCCAATCTCTTCTCAAGCTCTCATTCGCTGATCCGGTTAATCCTACTAGGGCTGGGGATGGACCCTATCTTCACCGAGACTAGGCAGAGGTGGGGTACACTCTGAACAGTTCACCAGCCCATCATAAATCAACGCAAACCCAACCATTCACACTCACACACACCAAGGGGAAATTAGGAAGAGCTAATTAGCCTAGCATGCTTTTTTGGACAGTGGGAGGAAACCGGATGACCCAGATGAAGCCCACACAAGTATGGGGAAGAACTCCATTCAGAAACACCGTGGGTGAACCCGGGACTTGAATCCGGGACCTTTACGCTGTGAGGTGGACGTGCTAACTAACCACCGTGCCGCCCGTCTCCAATGCAGTTTATCCAATCCAGTAAAAATCCGTAAAATACAGTATCTTCTTAATACTTAAGTATAACATGCAGACCTCTGTAGCTTGTCTGTCCTGTCTGTAGCTTATCCAGACAATTTATTTTTTCTTTAAATATGCAACTGCCACAGCTTTAACCCTCTGTCACACCAGCGTCTGTCCCACACATTTTATTTTTGTCCCGTGCGAAGACTGAGTCCTGACGCGTCACACAGCACACTGAGCAGTGTGTTCTTACGTGGCCGTTTGTTCTCCATCTGGGTGTTTGGTGAAGGAAGTAGGTCCCCCGTTCCCCCTCTCTGTCCCTTTCTCTCTCTTTTCCGTCCTCCCTCTCTCGCTCTCCGCACCTGCCTCTCCTAGCGTTCTCAGGCCGCCGCCATTGTTTCTCCGGAAGAGGAGAAGGATGTGGCTGGCTTTCTCTACAGCTGTGGATAACATGTGGTGTGTGTGTGTGTGTGTGTGTGTGTGTGTGTGTGTGTGTGTGTTATAGCTTATGAGTGGTTGCAGGTGTGTGTGTGTGTGTATGTGTGTATTTCTTACACTGCAGGAAAAAACAGAGTACATTCAACAGGCCAAATCATGCACGGCTGTCTGCCTTTCATTCATTGAAGAAAATGTGTGTATGTATGTGTGTGCGTGTATGTGTGTGTGTGTGAGTGTGTGTGTGTGTGTGTGTGTGTGTGTGTGTGTGTGAGTGTGTGTGTGAGAGAGAGAGAGAGAGAGAGAGAGAGAG
>JAQNCB010000008.1:32071338-32088911 GCA_030068295.1 Euristhmus nudiceps | reverse complement strand
ACATGTCAGCCAAACAGCAGTTCACTCACGCACACACACAAACACACACGTGCACACCCACATACACACACACACACTCTCTCTCTCTCTCTCTCTCTCAGACACACACACACACTCTCTCTCTCTCATACACACTCTCTCTCTCTCTCGCTCTCTCTCTCTCTCTCTCTCTCACACACACACACCCCGATCCCCCTCAGCAGCCGATGGGCTCACTGATAAGTTGAGAACAAGCCCGCGCCGTCCCTCTATGGTGTAATAAAGTCGAGTCCAGCATCCTGCGCATGTTTTCCCGGGAGGCCGTTTTACTAAAATCTCCTTTAGCTCTTGTAATATAAATGTTGAGATTACGTTCGGACTGAGAGGCCTGCTAAGTGCTCCCAGATGACAGAAACCTCAGCATGCAAATGAGTTCCCGTGCGGCCGCCAAACCAAAACAAGAGGGTGAGATAAGAAGGAATACATACATGAAAAACTATAGAGAAGCTCATTAAAAAAAAAAAAAGCCGCATGGGCAGCACAACAAAGCGACGTGTGTGACATGAGGCGGAAAAGCACTAATAAAAACCGAGTCTATATATAAGCAGAGGCGGCTCAGGGAGCGAGGAGAGCCAGCGGCAGCCCCCGAAGGCACCAACCAGACCTTTAAATCTTTTACAGCCAGTTTAAAGCTACAGTATGGAACTTTGGTAAGAGGAAAGATGGACGGTTTTTAAAATATTAAACCAAATAATATATTGAGGCAGTACATGTAAAGGTCTGGGACATGGTGCTTTTGTGCTGCAGCAACTTAATATACAAAAATCTGAATTAAAAGCAGAAATATTGTGTTTTTAGTTATGGGTTGCTATGGAAATCTTTAGGGAATTTAAATAGGAGCATGCACAAGTATCGGGAGAACATGCAAACACAATACAATCAAACCCTGGCCATCTTGCTGTGAGGCAGACACGCTAATATTTAGTGTACCACCCTGTTCACAAAATATAAAATTTAAACATTTTAGCATTCAGATTTAAGAATGTATACGATACAAACTTAGGCAGAGGGTTTTTCTATGCTTCAGGACACGTGGATTGCTCTATGTACATCGGAGTGGGCGTGTCCTATCTTTAGCTTATTATTTGTTTCCATGGTTTCACCATCCACACCCGGCTAGTCATTCGTTCATTTTTTGTACCGTTTAATCTTAATTAGGGTCGCTGCGAGGCTGACGTCCATCTCAGCCAATTCTGCGCAAGGGCGAGGCACACCCTGGATAGCTCACCGGGCTATCGCAGGGCCGACACTATATACACACACACACACACACACACACACACACACACACACACACACACACACACACACACACACAAACACTCACACCTAGGGGCGATTTGGAACAGCCAATTAGCCTACTGTGCACGCTTTTGGACTGTGGGAGGAAACCGGAGTACCCGGAGGAAACCCACCTGTCTTGTCTAATATAAAAACAAAACAAAAACAAAAAACTACAAATAAAAGCTACAGAATGCAAATAAAACCACTATTTTTTTTTTTAAAAAACATTTTTTCCCCATTTTTATCCCTAATTTATTCGTATCTAATTCCCACCCCTCAGGTGTTGCATTCCCTGTCACACGACCACCATCAACCCGCGAGGGGTGAAAGCATACACACGCCCCCTCTGTGACATGTGATGTTAGCCACCCGCCTCTTTTCGAACTGTGCCGCCATGTGCATTTTGTGGGCGGGCCTAACACACTTGGCGGGAAAGCGCTATCCGCCCCCTCGTACAAATGAGCTCACAGACGCCCATGATTGGCTGGCGATCGCTGTGAGTGACATGGAAGTGAGCGTATGCCGTCCCTCCCTCCTGTGAGAGCTCGGCCAATCAGCTCCCATGGACTACTGGCACCTTGTCGATGCGCCACTCGGAAGCACCAATCTGATTATTAAACTTAATTTGTAGTCTATAATTGCTAAATTTTGTTGGGTTGTTTGAGCACCCATGTTGCTTATGCTCCTTAATCTTGCCAGAAATTCATTAGCTTAATTAAAAATAAATTGTTTCCAGCTGTTTATTCATGCTATATCACAGGGTTAACCACGACATAACTACTCATTAAATTTTCAAAAATTTGGGCGGAACTTTAATCGGTTCAACGAGGGAGGAAGTGAAACTGAAAGAATATAAACGTGAACATGTGTGAGAATGGTAACAGGAGTATGTCACAGGTCACGGGTTAATCCCGCGCTGTCAGGTAGTGGCAGGTCTAATCCTCACAGCTACTGTGTCGGAGCGCAAGTGTGCACGTCACTGGGAAGCGGAGGTGTGAGTTCACGACACTTAAAAAAAAAAAAAAAGGCGTGTCACAGCCTGCACTAGTTCACTGCACTTAGATTTGACTTCCTTCTCATTGCATAAGTACAACAAATAATAGCAGACTGAAATTTAGCGTCTCATTAAAGGCGGCTTATAGACTGGAAAAGCAATTTCTTTTTAAATTAACAGAAATGGTCGATTTTTTGGGGAAAAAATGTTCTAGCCGTGATTGTAAGGGTTGCAAAGTATCAAAAAAAAAACCTCAAATATTTAATGGCAAAACGCAATCAGGGCGATAATCAAATTAGATCAAACGAAATTAAATCAATCGAAATAAAGGTGTGAGCAGCGATTCCCGGGGGTCCAAGCAAGGAGATTTATGAAAACCACGAGTGGTGATGAAGATGAAGAGGACTGATGAAGAGGAGTTAATATCATAAAGAAAGGTTGAAACCTGAATTTGACACAGAAAGGTTTTTTTGGGAGGAGTGATGATGAGAACGGCTGAAGAGGAAGAGGAGTGATGATAAAGGAGTGACGCTGTAGGGGAGTAATGAAGAGGAAGAGGTGTGACGATGGAGAGAACTGATGAAGAGGAAGAGGAGTAATGATGAAGGGGAGTGATGAAGAGGAGTGATAGTGATGAGAATTGATGAAGAGAAGTGAGGCTGAAGGAGAGTGATGAAGAAGAGGAGTGCTGATGAAGAGAACAGGTGAAGAGGAAGAGGAGTGATACTGATGAGAACTGATGAAGAGGAAGAGGAGTGATACTGATCAGAACTGATGAAGAGGCATGACGATCGAGAGAACTGATGAAGAGGAAGAGGAGTAATGATAAAGGGGAGTGATGAAGAGGAGTGATAGTGAAGAGAATTGATGAAGAGAAGTGAGGCTGAAGGGGAGTGATGAAGAAGAGGAGTGCTGATGAAGAGAACTGGTGAAGAGGCAGAGGAGTGATACTGATGAGAACTGATGAAGAGTGATGCTGAAGGGGAGTGATGAAGAGGAAGGGGAGTGATGATGAAGAGAACTGATCACGAGGAAGAGGAGTAACCAATAAGGGGAGGGATGATGAAGAGAACTGACCAAGAGGAAGAGGAGTAATGATGAAGAGGAGTGATGCTGATGGGGAGTAGTGTAGAGGAAGAGGAGTGATGATGAAGAGGAGTGATGGTGATCAGAACTGATGAAGAGGAGTGATGAAGAGAACTGATCAAGAGGAAGAGGAGTAATGATGAAGGGAAGTGGTGAAGAGGAAGAGGAGTGATGATGAAGAGGATTCATGATGTAGTAAAAAAGCAGCGTAATAATAATAAACAGAATAAAAATAGTACGTGTTTAAAAGTGCCGCTTCAACCTCTATATGTAAACAGACAGTCTGCAACTGCTAAACACTTTTCAAAAACTATAACACACACACACACACACACACACACACACACACACACACACACACACACACTCCCATCATTCCAGCATATAGACAGAATAATAATAACATGATCACTGATGAAGTCTGTTGCTCACTATATTAACACACACACACACACACACACACACACACACACACACACACACACCAGACTAAACACCAGCCCCCCTCCTGTAAACATGTACCTACCAGCGGACCATCTTCTGTGTCCCCTCACATGAGCTTCAAAGTGATTACACCGACAACTGCATGTGTTCATTTGTGTTTTTTTACAGCACAGCACTATCTCATCTGGCACCGGCATGGTAAGCACCACACACAGAACCAAGGGCAGCGGTAAACAGTTTGATAACGCTCACCGAGGACAAAGCCCAGGTCGGCGTCTCAAAGAGTCAATTTTCCGCTCAGGTGGGTGTGTGAGACTCCGTCCGCTGTAGTCAAAACACACACACGGACGCACAGTGAGCCTGCATGGCCCTCCGGACTGTTCGATGCGGGAGGCTTCTGTGCTCTTCCCACCGTTTTATAAATACTGCGGCTCTGCTGCTGGCCGACTCTCGGTACCGCGTGTGTCCCTGTCGCTGCCTCTGCGAGCTAAAAGTGGAAGCCATGGGAACGAGTGTGACAGTGTGTGAGAGTGTGCTCCGAAACGTTCGACTCACTCAGTAAACCTGTACAGGAGTTAAAGAGAAGATGAAGCACATATAATGTATGTGAAAGGCAGGAAACGTGCAACACTCTGTTGAAACAAATCTGGGATCGGACTACGTTACATTTCCACCTTTCATGATAGTCAGCACGTTGGATAAGACACAGCCAGACCACAGAGCCAACAGTACTTTCCATCTCTTGGTTAGGAAACGCTACAAGTCTGAGCCTGAACAATCATCTTGTATGTTGTCAGGGAGGAGGGTCATGACACTATCAATCATAAAATCAATGAACAAGTCAAACTAGATGAGAAAAAACCCCAAAACATTCTGACGTGATAGACTTGTCGATCATTCACATTTCCAACAGTGTCAGTTTGGTAGCATTGATGTTTGGGCCCCTGACCTCTGGATCACTAGCCCAGTAACGTCTGAGTGTCACGAACATGAGACGGGGATACACCCTGGCTGGTTTGTCAGCTTATCCCTCACTCTCATTCCCAACTACGGTGGAACCTCGAGATACGAAAGCTTCAGTACACGAAAATTTCATTTTACGAAATGATATGCAAAGGTTTTTTTCGCTTCAGTTTTACGAAACATTATTCAGCATACAAAAGAAACGGAACACAATTTCCCATCATGCTCGGTACCATGAGCCTGCTCTCCGATTGGTCAGATTCTTTCCAATCATGCTCAGTACCATAATCCTGCTCTTCTATTGGCCGAATCTTTCTCATCAAGCATCATTCATGGGGAAGTGAGTCAAGATCCACCCTCCAGTCCAGGTGGTGGCGGTATTACACCTTAAGTCAGTTTGTCAACTGCCAAAAAAAGGAAAAGAAGAAGATTCCGATGGAAATCAGAAACAAGTTTAATGTTTCCTGCCATTTATTTTCTGCCGTTTTTATTATTTTCTTTGCCCTCCTCCTCGCTACTTTTGCTTTCGGACATCGCCTCACTCGAAAAGTAAGGTTCCACATCTTCCTATTATTTTTTTTTCTTGCATTATGTTCTATTAGCTACTTCATATACAGGGATTAATGGTTAGGATAAGTATATTGAATGATTCAAATGTTCTTTGAGATAAAATAAAAGGCTCTTATCTCATTCTTATTATAAAATTTAATGTGGTGTTTTTGTAGCGCTTGGAATGAATTTAACGATTCATTAGACGAAAAAAATCATGATACGAAAGCCACTCCGGAACGGAGTATCACTGTATAAGCAATTCCAAAGCCATCAATCCAACTTCTATCAAAACAGACCTGAAGAAGAACCTGAATGCAAACACCAGAAACTTCAGACAGGCTCAGGACAGCGAAAGCTGTCTTTCCAGCCCTGAATTTGGGACAGTGGTAGCGCAGTGGTTAATTCCAGGACTGCCAGAGACGGTTGCATTTTTCCCAAGAGGAGAATTTGCATGAGAACATCTGTCCCACCATTAAAACAACACACTTTATTTGGCTGCAGCAGTTAAAGGTTTTCATGATTGGGACAGGGCAAATTTAAAATCCAGAAACAAAATTCCTCTGCTCTCCAAGTGGGAAAGACGGATTCTTCTTTCCTTCCAGGCAAGGCAACATCAGTCAACTGTGGGCATCTGTTAGCTCATGTATACAGAATAAGGCAGTCATCGGATGGGTGGGAATTGGATCTAAATAAATTAGCAAAGTAAATTGGGTAAAAAAAAAAAAATAAAAAAAAAAAGGTAATATGTTTTCTGGAAAAAAATCCACAGTTGTAATGTCGCAATCAGTAACTCGCAGCAAACATAAAAGACCAAATAAATAAAGGGAATATCATTATTAATCATGGTTTCATATTTTTTCTATACGGTCCATGATTTTAGATCAACAATAGTCGATAGATTCTGATGAAATCTGCTTGGAAGCCCTAATTGCTTACATCATATCTGTTTGTAAACAACAAAATGATAAATCGCCAGAGATTGGCTCGTGCAGTGGGAAGAAACGCTCGGCATCTGCAGCGAATTGTCTCAGACGGGAAATGTTTACATGCTGTCAAAATGGGGGGTAAAAAAAAAAAAAAAAAAAAAAAAAAATCACACAGTGTGGCTTTAAGTTTCAGAGTTTCAGATCGTTCACATTTTTGCAATTAACTTTCTCTGCACACGGAAGCACATACCAGAGGATAAACTTCAACATCCACTGTACGTACAACCTCATAACCTTGCCAGTAAACAGTTCTGGGTATGGATTAAGTGAGGGATGATGAAGTGGATCTTGTATGGAGAACTTGGGGGTTAGCGTTGGGGTTGGGGTTTGGGTGGTGGGACTGCTTTGTTTTTTACTCATAAACCGGATAGATGAGCTTGTTGACAGTGAATAACTGGGATTTGTTTTAAGAAGAAGGATAGCAATTCACAATGCATTGTGCCAAAGCTAGACAGATTGTGGTTTGAGTGTTTGTATGGGAGGCGAGACTGGGGGATGGAGGGGTGGTGTAAAGGAAAGGAAAAGATGTATGGATGGAGACAGACCGAGCAAAAGAGAGAGTGCGAGAGAGAGAGAGGATGGTTACAGTGGTTGGCTTGTTGTGCCAACTGGTTTTTTAATACTATTCTTGCTTCTGGAATGCAGACGTAGGGCTTGAAGAACCCAATCTTGCTGATCCGTCTGTGTATTCTAGTGAAAGCTTCTCCCACTGGGTAATTAACCGGCATAGAGCTATGAGCACGCAGGAACGCGCACCTGCAAGACGCAAACAATCCGAGCGCACCGGCAGGAAGGAGTTTGTGCAATCTCGTGTTTGCTCTGGCCGCTCTCGGCTCTCGAGGGTGTGGTGCGAGTGTGATCATTCCCGTGGTCAGCTGAGATATTTTCTCTCTTCTTGTCAACGCCCTGGTACGCAGCGTCTCCCCTTTACACACTCGCAACTCTGGTCTACTGTCTCGGGGGTTTGCAAAGTCTGCATTCTACCCATGCAGAGCCTCGACCACATCTAAGACGAGTTAATTCAAGCGGTAGGCCCCATGGACGCACGCATACACACCAAATCTTAAGTGTGTAATCACGCAGGCTGACACACACATTGTGTCATGCTTAAAAGCACTGTTATATATCCCTGCTTGCAGGAACACACACATACACACATTCAACAAGCCGGGTTTGCAGTTGAATATGTGCACAAAGAAACCACACAAAAAACATACAACGCACAAAAGAACCACATATCCTCGATTTCTACGGTGCAAAGCTGAGGGGTTCTGTCTCTGGAAAGCCACAGGCTTCCTTTGTTGCGGCAGCGTGTTTATAAAATCGCTGCAGGGAACCCGAATGGGTTTTTACCACTTTGCTGCTTCGCACTGGCAATGCATCTTCTTGTAACCACCAAGCCACCAATTTCACAGAAACCCAACCGACAGCATACAAAAATATGCACGTCTGGATTTACGAAAACGAGATTGCTTTTGCCCCCTTGTTCACATATTTCAGCTCCAGTAAAACCTCAAACAGGTGCTGGAGACTGGGACAAAAAGTCCCGATTATTTTCATCATTTCTTAAAATGAATTCCCAATGCGTACATTTTTGTGTGTATATTTGTGGCTGGACACTGCAGACCATGTTTGCCTCACAGGGTCAGTCTGGATTTTATCACTGTTATATTTCAGACCCTGAGGTAGCCTCCTCTCTCGCTTCAGCCTTCCAGAATCATAAATCTGCTTTCCATCCTCCCTCTTTCTGTATCTTCTCCATCTCTCCGTCTTTCTCTCTCTCTCTCTCTCTCTCTCTCTGGTGCTATCTGTATCACCCTTGGGCTGTTGGATTGCTTTTTCAAGAACACCTGTCCCACTGAAATATATGATGTGTTCTTTCTTCTGTGGGAGTAAAGCATGATGCCTTTTGTATTCATAAAGTCCCCTCTGTTGTTATGAAGAATTTCTGGTGTCTAGACCTATTTATCTTTGGCTCTTACACCATAAAACACATTAAAAGTAATGTGTAAATAAAGGAATAGACACCCAACAATCTTCCAGTTGCCTGAGAATCAAGTAGCTCTATCTAGCTGACCTATCTGGTTAAAGTCACCTTGCATGGAAAGTTTTTTTTTCCAAGGCACTGTTTTGATTTTGCTGTTTCCCACAGTGTCTGATCAGCCTTTAGAATCTAATGTTAACTTCAAGAGCTATGACAGGCATGTCATAAAACACCAGATATCATCATTTGACTAAATACGGAAGGGGGGGGAGTCTTATTCTTGGCCAGACGGATGATTTCTGTTTTTGGTCATGATTGTAGAGGCAGTATGCCGGTCAACCTTTGCCAAAGACACTTTATGAACCATGTGGCCTTCGTAAACCAGTCAGAGGAAAGAAACAAGGGCAGGAAATAGTTTATTCTCGAATAGAAACAAAAGCAAGAGTATGCCAGGAGGAAAATCAGAGAACAAAATCCACTACTTTCTTCATGATTACTTTCAGAGAGAGGATATGAAGTTAGTTGGTGTGAGACAAGTGGATGCGGGGGACAGGGATGGATGGAAACAGATGATTCACTGTGGCGACCCCTGAGGGGAGAAGCTGAAAGAAAAGTAGTAGTTCCTGTTTACTTATATTTCTCTCACATAGGGTATCTGGTTAGGGGCAAGTCCGAACCCTTAAAGGACCATGATCCACTGGTCCATTTTCAATGCTAACATGAGGTCTCGGCAGAGCTCAAACGATTTATGACCGATATGAACCTCAAGCACCTGAGATGGCTTAACTGCGATTTAAAGTCTGCCATAATTCAAAGTGCTTTAAAAAGAAAAAAAAAGTATTTGGCACAGGCAAGAAGAGCTAGGTCTGCATCCTGTAGAAGATTCTTTCTGATGTGTACGTGGCATTCCACGGCAAAGCGATTAGGATATATTCTCAACTTGATGACAAGGACGGTGTGTCAACATACTGTGAAGTTTAGAATGGTTTCAGACTGGAGCTTGGAGTCAGTTTAGATAAGTCAGTGCAGAGTTGAGTTACTTCATTGGATGTATACTCACACTTATTATACCATCCATCATCCCGGTTTGATCAAATCCCCTTGTAGGCATGAATAAGGCTGTCACATGGCCAGACAGATAGACTGGACTACCGTGGCTCCTGATGACAGGTACATTGTGTGTTCTGATGTGGGTGGGAGGGTCGAGACAGTGGCGAGTACTAAGTAGATGGGATTGAAGATTCCACAGCAGATCATGCGGCTGTGAAAAGGCAGGAATGTCTGGTTCAAAGCTGGAGACCAACATCTCCCTAATACAGACCTTAATGACTGTGCAATGACAGAGACATAAAGAATAGGAGAAAGGTTCAGATATCGGATAAACATTAGCATCTAATTCTTAAAAGTACTCCAAATGTGATGTAGGATCAGAAATATGTGGACAGATGCTTTTGAGCATCCCATTCCAGATGTCATCCCCCACCGCTTTTATACTTTTCTCGGAAAAGAGCATCACTGTGGGGATTTTTGCCCACTTAGCCACAAGAGTATTTCATGAGGTCAGGGTGGAGGCATGGGTTGCCGTCCACATTCCACTTTATCCCAAAGCAGCTCAGTAAAGTTAAGGTCAGGGATCTGGTCACGCCAGTCGAACTCATCCACACCAACCTTACCCAATCATGGCATTGTGGTCAGAAGCATTGTCATGCTTGAATAGGTTTGGGGAAAGATAAATATTAAGGCAACACAATAGAAAGACATTTCAGACAATTCCATGTGTCACATAGACCGGCATCGTGGGTCTGATGGTCAAGTATGTGCATCCTTCTGGTCATATAGTAAAAGCAAAAATGGGCATAGATTAACAAATCTATAAATATTAATACCGGCAACACCAGGGTGGCCTGGTGTTCAAGCCTGAGTTCAAACCCTGTGCCCAGCAAGGGCTTTCTGTGCAAAGCTTGAATGTTTTCATTGTGCTAACATGGGTTTTATCAGGGCTCTCCAGTTTTCTCCACAAGTCCCTGAGTAGGGCAGTGCTGGTCTGGTGGTAGGGTGCTGGATTACTGATCCCAAGGTCAGTGTTCAGACCTCACTATCTATGTTGTCACTGCTGTCCCCTCAGTGCAGCTAACTGGGTTATCAAAGGCCGGCCATGTCTCTGACTGTCTGTGGCGAGAGGCATGTAAAAGAACCATTGCTGACTTTTGTCAAGATTAGGCTGCATAGCCAGCCTTGCGATGGCCTGGCGAGCTCGCCAGGGTGCACCCTTGCCTGAGATGGGCACCAGCCTCCCTGTGGTCCCAATTAGGATTAAGTGGTTCAGAAAATGAATGAATGAATGAATGAAAAAATATTAGCAACAGCAGGATGGCCTAGTGGCAGTGGTTATGACCTCTGCCTTGGTCCTGATTTCAAGCCCTGTGCTCAGCGAGGGCATTTCTGTGTAGTTTGAATATCTTCATTGTGCTGACAAGGGTTTCCTTAGGGTGCTCCAGTTTAGTTTTCTCAACAAGTCCACAAGAAGGGTAGTGGTGGCTCAATGGTTAAGCCTCTAGGTTGCTGATCATGAAATTGGGGGTTCAAGCCCCAGAACCACCAAGCTACCACTTGAGCCCTTGAGCAAGGCCCTTAACCATCTATTGATTAGTTCTATGAAAATTACATTAAACTGTGGACATCTGCCAAATGCCATAAATGTGAGAGCCTGGAGATGGATTGGCACCACAAGTCTTTGGCAAGTAACTTGTGCTTTTTACACCCAAATCTACCAGCTCATTACACCCAAGGCATTTCTGAAGCATTCAGCAACTTGGAGTTCGACTCCTCATGGATGGGACTCTTGTCCATTGCAGATTACCTTCCCAGTATCATCACTGGTATCCATTTATACCACTGGGTTGATAGAGGAAAACTTGCACGCAAGATCTTGTCCAGGGGTCCTAGCCTTTAACACATCACATATGTGATGCCTAACGATCCTCATTGTTGCTTACAGGATAAGTAGGAGCAGTGGTCTGAATCAGGCAGTTTAAAATATTTGCATCTGTTTAGAACATTTGTCCAATCCAAGCAATGCATTAATATTTGGTTACATCCATACACACCAAAGGATTCATCCAGATTCTTTTTAGGTAATAAGCTCAATAATGAGCTTATTACGCCATGCCACTTCCTATTAATGTTAAACGCAAGAATACAGATTCATTATTGTGTATAGGTGTGTGCCCAGGTGGAACTGCTGACCACACATAACCAAGTTTGAGAAATCCACCGCAGACACATTTCCCCCGTTTCCCCTTCAAACAGTGCTTTTCTTCATGCCTGTGGAATCCCACTTATTCCGAATGACCAAAATTATTTGTGACTAATTGTTAACAAATGGCCAAAAACCCGGAGGCGGAGGTGGTGTTCTGGCTCCGAGCTTCTCGATACATTAGTTTTATTAAAAAAAAAAAAAAAAAAAAAAAAAAAAAAAATTGGAAGACATCCATCTTGTGCTCTGTTAATTAGCTTTGTAAATGGGCCAGCGTGTGGACTGGCTGTGTCCTGGTGTTATTTTAACTCCCTGGATGGTGTCAGAGTCGTGGCTGGGTGAAGTTTTAAACATTTCCGCAATTGCCCTGGAGGGTGAAGGTCTACAGTGAGTAGTAAATTAGACAGTACAGAGAAAATTATTATGATGTAGATGAGCCAACATGACTTTCATGGTATGTTCCAAAATTCGAACCTTTTGCTTCTTAAATGGATGTTTTTGTTTGATGGATCCTCAGACATCTCATGTCATACCTTCTCATTCACCATCAGAAGTTCTTCCACAGAAGGTCTCGAGTTAGCACAAGAACACCGTAACATGATACGCACAGTCACAGTTGGTTTAATTTTTTTTGGACAGTTCTGTATATATTTTTGCATCCAGTCATTTCTTTCTTTCTTTTTTTTTTTTTTTTAAACAATTCATCGGCCTGGATACTTTCCGGACAAAATACACTGTGGTTTGACCATCCCATCTGTCTGTTATTCTAGTAAATCCACATTTAATGTCTGGAACTAGCTTTTTTTTTTTTTATCCCGACTATCCAACAAAACCATCCATGTTTGCATAATTATCACTTGGCATCTACATATATGAGAGGTAATTTACCTCAGCACCGAGCTTAAATTTGATTAGATGTAGGCCTGGAGCCAGGATGTAGTAATACTACAGCTTGTCAATTCAAGTCTACTTAATAATTTTGACTTCTTGTTTAATTTATTTCTTGGCTACCATTGGGGATTTAAAAACTTCTTCATGGCCGGAGTTCAAAATACACAAAATAATACATTTACGGATGCTGAACCCGGACACTTCAGCCAGGAGGAAAAACAACAACAACCAAAACATCCATTCAACTTGCAATTCCTACTTGGAGTCTTGAGATGAAGAGCTCAAGTGATGTCCAATCAACATGACCGATCACAAACAAAGTAGCTTTAAATAAAGCAGCACTAGCATTCATCCATTATTGGTACCACTTATCCATCAGGATTATGCTGAAAGTTAGAGCCAATCACAGCTCACTTCGGCGAAGAGGCTGAACAGATTGCAGTGTATTCATTTTGTCCCCATGGGCAACACTAGGTTGTTCATAATACATTAAGAACAGGCAGTATGTAGTGTGGGATTAGCACGTCCGCCTCACAGCAAGAAGGTTCTGGGTGTGAGTCCCGGGGTAGGGCCTTCAGTGTGGAGTTTGCATGTTTTCCACATAGTTGTATGGGTTTTATCTGGGCACTACTGTTTCCTCCAACAATCCAAGACATGTACACGTTAGGCTAATTGTCTGTTCCAAATTGCCCCTAGATCTCAATCTGATTGTAAATTGTTGAGTGTGTGTTGGTGGTGGAATGGTTTATCCAGCTGTTCATGGGTGTACCATGCCTTCACCCAGTGTCAACTGAGATAGGCCGCCAGCCTCCACGCGACCCTAGTAGGATTAAGCGTTCTGGCAGATGAGAGAGTATCTGGTATTTGTTAGTTTGAATTTTTATAAGGAATACTTTCCTAATACCACACCTCAGTTTTAAAAAAAAAAATCAATCCTATCATCACCGTAGGTCAATGATGTTCCCCTGTGGGTGCAGGACGTCATGGCTGCACATAGATCTTCGAGCGAATTTTCCTCCGCTATAATCTAATTGTAAGTAACATGAGCGTTTGTGCGCATGCTGGAGCTCATGTGTTTCCCTCAAACTGAACATTACCTAATGATGGATCGGTGCGGTGAATAATGGGACGGTGAGCGGATACAACCTCACACAGCCAAGCTTTTTCCCGACAGCCCTCCAGTTAATAACGCCCTCGGAGGAAAGTAATTGCCACGGTGGATTTTTTTTTTGTTTATACACTGCAGAAGTTTCAGTTGGAAATTGTTGATGAATTTTCTAGAGCAGCAGCTCGGACAGTTGCGCTGACTGCACGGCAAATCGTAGGATAATATCAGGGCGCTCAAGCAGGGACTCGTTTAACCTTTTTTTGGAAGGAGTCGCAGGCGGCATAGTGGCGTAGTGGTCAGCATGTCCACCTCACAGCAAGAAGGTCCTGGGTTTGAGGTCCACACCATCCAAAAACATGCACATTAGGCTGACTGGCTGTTCCAGATCACCCTTAGGAGTTTTGTTTGGGGGTAGTCTTCAAGATGTTTTCAAGAAGATAAGGTAAGGTCTGGAGGCTTTTACACCCGAGCCCAGTGGCTCAACAGGCTGGTACTTATCCCCGGTATCTGTAGCGTGAAGTGACCGACCAGGAGTTCAACTCCTGGATGGGACGCTGGTCCATCACAGGTTCCCTTCCCAGTATTTGTACTGGTACCCATTTCTACTGCTGGGTGAACAGAGGCACACTTGTGGTTCAGACCTTGCTCAGAGGTCTTAGCACAGTGGGGGTTTCACTGGGATTCAAACCCACGACCTCCTGATCATGAGCCCAGCACCGGCCCCACACTCTTGAAGATGGGTTCACTTTATTTCCTGAGGTTTCTCATCGGCTATAGTAGTTTCTAGAAGCCCAAACACACCAAGCCGGTGTGTGAAACTTTACGAGAGAGAAGTGTCCCTGTATTGTATGCCGTGAGGTCGAAAACATGTCTCGGTGCTGGGTATCTGAAGAACACAGAGTCCATTGTGTGGGTCTGTGCTTTTCAAATACTGCAAAATGATTACGAGGATCCCTTGTTGTAGGGCTCTACAGGGCCACACACGGACATCCACTGCTCGATTAGCTGTCATTCGTGATCTGACTGAGCGGATCAAGTGCGTCTCAGGTTTATGCGCTCAGGATATTATATCATTCAATATATTTGTTCATTTATTTGCAGATCCACTTACTCCTACGAGGGTCGTGGGGAGGCAGGAGCCCATCTCAACCAACTCTGGGCAAAATAATTCAATTAATAAGTACTAAAAAAAAAAAACAACAGAAGTACAGTCTGTACAGCTCGCCAGTCCACCGCAGGACCAACACACACACACACACACAAATTTTACACCTCACACCTAGGGGCAATCTGGAACAACCAATTGGTCTGATGTGCATGGCTTTGGACTGTCGGAGGAAACCGGTGTACAAGGAGGAAACCCAATCAAGCTTGCTGAGGGCATGCAAACCCACTCACTCTCACATTTCACGAAACGCTCCCTGGTACTAGGGTTGAAGGCGGGCTATACCCTGACCAACTTGCCAGACCATCGTAGGGCCAACACACCATTCACACTCACACTCATACCTAGGGTTCAATTTGGAACAGCCAATAAGCCTAATGTGCACGTCTTTGGACTGTTGGAGGAAACCGGAGTACCTGGAGGAAACCATGGGCAACATGAAAACCCCACACAAAAGCTCCCTCGAACCCACAAACCCAGGACCTTCTTGCTGTGAGGCGGACGAGCTAACCGCTAAGCTACCGGGCCACTCCTGAATGAAACTACCGTACATGCCTGTTTAACAGTCATTTACAGAGAAGTAACTATTAAGTGGCTTGATGGTGATTTGAAGCTGATAGTGATGGTGAGACGTTCAGAACGCGCCCGTAGCACTAATGGGCAGCAAACGAAAAGCTCGGGAAGCACTGCTTTTACTTCCAAACGCGACGAGCGCAAGTCAAACATCAGAGAGGAACGATTCCCGGCAGATCGTCACAAGGGCTCATGTGAATGCGTCATTCTTTAATAAATAGACTGCGGTCGTACAAGAGGAGTGAAGCACTCTGGGAACATGCTGGTATCGGTGCAGGATCAATGTCAGGGTGGAACAGGGAACACGGGGAACTCATGGGGCTTTGAATTATTCCTTACGTCCTATAAATACTGAAGATTCAATGGAAAAATCAAACACGTGTTAAATCAATGAATCATCAAGTGCTGGGAGAATTATACAGGAACAATGAATCCACTGCAGTGAATGACAGTCCACTCCACACACACACACACACACACACACACACACACACACACACACACACACACTCCTGCCACACCCACCACAATTCCACCCAGTGTCTATTTTTTGTTTGTCTGGGTTGCTAGTGAGCAGAAATCTGTTTATTTAACTAGTCCCACAGTGTGACAATTGTTTTTACAAGATTTCTGATTAAAGCCACACACACACACACACACACACACACACGCACAGGACTGGTGGAGTCGAGTAATGAAAAAGTCAAGTGGGGGCCAATAGTTTTGACAGTTACAATATGAAAATATTTTACATGCCCCAACGCACATGTGCGTACGCACACGCACACGCACACGCACACACACACATCTCATCACAGAATCAAATGACGATTATTGTCCAGCACTCCCTCGGTTTTCCACCACACCTAATCCTGTAGTTTCAGGTTCAGAATGTGTGTGTGTGTGTGTGTGTGTGTGTGTGTGTGTGGGTGTGTGTGTGTGTGTGGGGGGGTGTGTGTGGGAGAGATAGTTTATTGTGTGTGTGTGTGTGTGTGTGTGTGTGTGTGTATGTGTCTTGGGGGGAGGAGCTTTAGCAGATTACATCAGCACATGTAGTCTGCATTACAGTTCGATAAGATCTGGCACTGTTTTGGCAGAGTGTGTGTGTGTGTGTGTGTGTGTGTGTTATAATGGTAGCAGCGATCTGAGAGAAATGTGAGTGAGTGTCCACAGACCACAAGAAAGTCAGTAAAGGGATGAGGGGATGAGAGAGAGAGAGCGAGACAAAATGACAGAAAGACAAAGAGAGAGAGAGTAACAGACAGATGGAAAGACGGAGAGCAAAAGAGACAGACAGAAAGATAGACATACAGAGAGAGACAGCGAGACAGACAGAGAGAGAGAGTGAGAGAGAGAGAGACAGGCAGATTGGCAGAAAGACAGATAGACAGAGATAGAGAAAGAGACAGAGCGAGAGAGAGAGAGCACAAGAGTGAGTGATTGAGAGACAGAAAAAGAGAGAGAAACAAACAGACAGAGAGAACAAGAGAGAAACAGACACACAGACAGAGAGAATGACAGTAAGAACAACTGAGAGATTAAAAGGGAGAGACAGAGACCAAGAGACAGAAAGAAAGAATGAGTAAGAGAGACTGACTGAAAAAATAAGAGAAGGGAGGGGGGCTGAAGGAAAAAATTTACAGACAGAACGACAGAGCAAGACCCAGACAGACAGAAGATCTGAGAGAAACGGATAACAGAATGAGAGAGAGACAGACAGGGAGAGTGATGAATAATATCTGACAGAGAGAGAGAGAGAGAGAGAGAGACATGAGCATGCAGAAAGACAGACAGCGAGATTGAGCAAGCAAAGGAGAGAGTGAGAGAGTGAGAACGAGAGAGAAGAGAGTGAGCGGGAGGGAGGACGAGAGAGAGAGCAAGGGAAAGAAAGAGAAAGAAAGGGGGGAGAGGGAGATAGAAAGACAGAGGGAAACGGGGAGAGAGAGAGAGTGAGAGAAAGAGAAAGAGAGAGGGAGAGGGAGGGATGGAGAGAACCAGAAAAAGAGAGGGGGCGAGAGGGGAGATGGAGAGAGAGAGAGTGTGAGAGAGCGAGATGGAGTGAGAAAAAGAGAGAGGAATAAAGAGAGAAAGAGAGAGAGAGAGAGAGAGATGTGATATGAAAAACATGAGAATGTTGGTGGTTTTAGAAACCAAAACTTTTATTGCAGGGTACACACACACACACACACACACACACACACACACACCCCGTATTTTCCCCTGTGCCTACGCTCATGCCCACCTCGGG
>JAQNCB010000008.1:32035185-32049954 GCA_030068295.1 Euristhmus nudiceps | reverse complement strand
ATTTATTGATATTATATACACATATACATGTACGTATACATCAGTCAGGGGGGGGTCGATCCTACTTCGTGGAAATTAGGTCTTCGCAGGGGGTCTCGACCCCACATTAACTGACAAAAGTGAGGGATCCCTGTAAATGTAAATTTACGCTTTAACTATTATGATAACTGAGAACTAAGCCACTGTTTGGAAACAGGTAAAACTCTTATACAAATTATTAATATTAAACATCTAATCTTATATTAATAGTTAGTATTTCAATGGAACAAAAATACGATAATACTATAATGCCACTCATAGAGAGTACGGTACGCCAGGTGCATTGAACAACCTGGAAATTCCGCCTAAAAGTTGAATCCCACATGAGCGATATAGCTGCAAAATAGTGGCCCATCTTTTTTAGTTGGTTTTGGCTGAAAATACCGCCATTATGCTCAAAATGCGGTCTCTAAAAGAAGCTTCGAGTATCCAATAATAATGTGTATCAGTTGTAATTTCACACCAAAACTTTGCGCAGGTCCAAAAAAAAAAAAAAAAAAAAAAAAAAATCAAAAATACGGATCATTTACCTCGAATTCACTCGACTACTTTCAAAAATGTACAAATTGTAGTTAGAATTTTTTTAATTCCCTTTGAAATAAAATTCACTTGTACTTTCGGAAAAAAATCGCTTCCATGCAAGTCAGGTTGGACTGCAGTGTTCATTATAACTTGGCATGGTTATAATGAAATGTCTCCCCCTAGTGGATATCCGATAAACATGTTTAAAAAAATATATATATTTTCCAGATTCTTCCCAACCCCCAAATGCATGATTCCTTGCAAGAATCACCTCCAAACTATAATGGTTTGTTACTTGTAGACCACCCTCCCAAAGAAGAACAATTATTTAAAATCCATGGATAACTGAGTTAGATTGCCCACAAACAGACAAACTAACGACCAAACAACACACGTGAAAACATAACCGCGAGGCAGAGGTAACTATAGAACTGACCAATATATCAGTCACATTTGGTTGTGATGGTCAACAGACTTTTGCCCATAGAGTATACAACAGATTTCGAATAAGTAGCCTTGCTTTACCATTGATAGTACATGAATTGGTTTTCCCATGATACAGTCACAAGGGGTAACCATCCATTCCATTTTAGAGGTGATTCTTGCATGAAATCATACTGGAAAATAAATACAAAATCGATATAACTGCATACCAGATCACTTTTTAGTAATCGAGATCACCATAACCAGAATAGCTTGGAAAAACAACCACAAAGGGCGGGGGAACGGGAGGTCGGTTGGGAATGTACTGGTGTGTTGGTTGGTAAGTGAGGTCAAGGTCTCCTCACTGTTTTTATATAAGATAACATTGCAGACTGAACTGACAATCCATGTTGCTTTTAGACTAAACGATTTGCCAAGTTAAACTGGCCTCTAACCCTGCAACATTAGCACAGGATCGGATCTACTGTGAGGCTACGTCGTCACCATAGCACAATGCTGAGGTAATACCCGCCTGCTGACTTTTAAACAGTTGCCCTCGTTTGTTGATCTAATTCTATTTTCAATATCCTTATCAGACCGTTTCATGGAATATTTCAGCTGAATGTATTCATGCGATTCGTGCAACCATTTGATTTTATTTCCACTAAGCTTTCCATTAAGCTTTGTTTGGGATTGATTACAATTCGTTTGTATCATTGAGTGGGAGAAAAATAAGCTTTAACCGAAAGCCTTAACCAAGAAGAGGTGTTCGGCCTGGATGGCTGACACATACCTCTCAGTCATTATGTAGAAAGACTCTGGTAATAGAACACAGCCCACTAAGGCCTTTCTGTGGGATTCCCAAATTGATGGATCTGATGAAAACAGCAGTGTCCAAATCTGAGAATGGTGCAAGGCCCCAGACTTATTCCTCCCTGGATCTCTGATTTATTTTTCCCAGAAGGTTCAAAGAACTAACCCAGAAATAGAACGCAGCCCACTAAGACTTGCTGCGGCTTTCACGAAATTGATGGATCTGACATACAAATCGGAGAAGAGTTCAAGTTCCCTGATTTATTACCCTCCTGACTCTCTGACTTTTCTCTCCTATGAGGTAGAACCAGCTAAACTATGACTAGAACACAGTCTACCAAATCTTCCTTCATTCACTTGAACCACTTAATCCTAGTAGGGATGCGGGTAGGGTGTAGGATATCTCAGCTGACTTTGGGTGAAGGTGGGGTACACCCAGTACAGCTTACCAGTCCATTGCACAGCCAACACACAGACAACCATTGACACTCAGACCAAGGTGAAAACTGAAACAGCCAATTAGCTTAATGTGCATGTCTTTGGACAGTGGGAGGAATCCCATACAAGCACAGGGAGAACATACAAACTCCACATCGAAACACCCTCACCAAACCCAGGACCTTCTTGCTGTACACAAAGCCACCTTAACCCCATACCAAGTCCTATAAGCCAGGGGTCCCCAACCTTTTTTGCACCAGTTTTATGTATGAAAATGTTTCTGTGGACTGGTTAGACTCATTTTTTTCAAGGGCTAGCTTGTGGTAATCGTAAAATTATAACTGCGGTTAGCTAATGTGTGAAATGATGCAACAGAGTCCAGTGCGGCAGTAAGGCGAAGGCGGAAACAGTCGTTTTTCAAAATAAGATCTGGAAGCTCTAATAAAAAAAATAATAATTTGTACCATGAAATATTTTGTTTGCAGACCGGTATCAAATGGTCCACAGGCCGGTACCGGGGGGTTGGGGACCCCTGCTATAAACCCAACTTGGACAATGGCGCAAATACAACAAATACCTTGACCCATGTCCTGATTTGCTCTCAGAATGGGCATCAGATTGTGGTCAGGAGAAACACGGAGAGGAAACATATAAGACTGCTGTTTATATAACTCAGGAAAACTAAAAAGGACAGTCCCTGAATCATACAACTGGATTTGAACTATGACCAAGGGAGGTTGTGCTACACTATTTATAACAATTTGTGTGGGAATACAGCTTAACTGTTTAAATTTATTACATCATGGCACCAGGAAGACACAAGCCTATGTAGGACAGGTGATGAGCACAGGAAAGTGGAAAAAGACGTAAGAGAAAAGGAAAAAACAAAATCCCAAGTCGTCCGCCAGGAAGCGCTTCACGGGTCCTGCAACGGCAGCGGCTTTAACAATCCAGACAGGGTCAGCGCACACACACACACACACACATTCCAAAAAGGACACAAGTATCTCGCAAATCTCACCCGGCTATGCAGTCAGCGATGAGAAATATGTGTGAGGGGAAAGCATGGCTGACCTTTGTCTGACCCTGAACGGCCTCTGGGAACCGCAAGCCTCTGCACTTTCTGCTCCAGACACAGTGAGCCAACAAGTGCATTACTCAGACAAGCAGGAGAACATGGGACATACTCGGGAAATCCATGACCTGGCAGTAGGACAAGTGAAAATGTTTTTGCGATTTGTCAACAAGCGTCTGATCAACTAGACCCAAAGCACCCATGCAGCTTTGCAGGAGAATCTGGGGTAAAATATAAATGCTAACTGCAAGCCAGACATGCTAGTTGGAAAGCAAGACGTACAAGACCAACATCTCTCTCATTTGGCCACCACGTCATTCATAAAACTTAATCAGAGGGTGCTCGATACGCTGCGGAAAAAAATCACAGATGATCTGTAAACACTGGATCTTTTGCAGACACGTCACATCTTTAATTAGACATGCCAGGGAGCCTAAAGAAGCAGGGCCGAACTAGCCTCAAGCTCAAAAGCATTCTAATCAGGGATTCCTCGTCTGCTGGGGAAAGCCTACGTGGTGCCAGAGTTCCATGTCGAGAACCCATAATACCAAAGAAGCACATAAATCCTCTGACCGTGCAGGCCTCCACCAGATGGAGAGAGGCAACGAAAGAGATAAACATGGACAAGAGGTAAGCTGGACTATTTATAAAGGCAGCCGCCAGAGAGCATGGCTTCCACTTAGACTGACACACCCTGGCCGTGTAAAAACACACATGCGGGCAAATATCCAATGCGGCAAGAGGAGGTTGCACCTTCCAAGAAATGTTGCTGTTATTCCACGAAGCAACCTCATTGCCTCTGCAAAAAAACTTTCATCATAGAGTCAGGAGGCCAGACATAAATCCGTACCGCCAAAGCCAGCTGAGCCAGAGCTCTACCTGGAAGCAGGGATTGCAGGTGGGGCTATCTGGGTGGGGGAAGTTTCTAGTTGGCTGGGAAAGCATTGTTCCACTTCATGGGAATGAAACTCCTTAAATAGGCTTAGGACTGCACTGGTATTGCATTGGTTCTACGTATGACATTGTATATGTGCTCCATTAAGACCTCTTTAACCCCAGTCACAAATTTCTCCTGTGGGATCCTCAGATGTTGCCTAAACAACTGGGAGATCCTGGATCTGCCATTGGTTCTGCATCAAGTGGGAGCTTGGGGTTAAGCAGGGGCATCTTTCTAAGGTCCTTGAACCATCATGACTTGATTCATAGCAGCAGCAATTTTACTCCAAAGCCCTCCTTGGATAGTAAAGCTTGTCACCCAGAAGAAAAATTTAACTCTTGGATAAGATGTGGGTATCATGGTGGCTTAGTGGTTAGCACTGCTGCCTCACAGCAAGAAGGTACTGAGAGTGAAATTTGTAGCAGATTGGGGCCTTTCTCTGTGGGGTTTCCATGTTCTCCCCATGACTGTGTGGCTAAATCAGTTCCCTCCTACATTAGGTACCTTGGCAAGCACCATTTTTGGTGGTGTTTCCATGTTCTCCCGATGTTTGAGTGGGTTTCTACTGGGTAGTTCCATTTCCTCCAACAGTCCAAAGACATGCACATGAGATCAAATGCCTATTCTAAATTGCCCATAGGTGTGAATATGCGTCTTTGCTAGCCCGGAGATGGATTAGTGATCTGTGCTCAGGGTGTGCCCCCACCTTTTGTCAAACGTCAACTGGGATTGACTCCAGCTTCCTCCATGACTGTTATGGAAAATCATTACAGATAATGAATGGATGGATCAGACCGACTCTGCCACTGTAGAAAATGCCAATCCAGCATTGAAATACAGTGGAACCTCGAGATACGAAAGCTTCAGTACACGAAAAATTCATTTTACGAAATGATATGCAAAGGTTTTTTCGCTTCATTTTGCGAAAAATTATTCAGCATTCGAAAGAAACCAAACTCGATTTCCCATCATGCTCAGTATCATGATCATGCGCTTCCTCTCCAGCCCAGGTGGTGGCTGTAATACACCACAAAAAAAAGGAAAACAAGAAGAAGAATCCGATGTATTTTAAGTGTCGATAAGTTTAATGTTTCCTGCCATTTATTTTCTGCCATTTTTATTATTTTCTTTGCCCTCCTCCTCCTGGCCACTTTTACTTTCGGACATCGCCTCACTCGAAAGGTAAGGTTTTCCTATTTTTTTTTTTTTACATTATGTTCTATTATCTACTTCATGTACAGGTAGTAACGGTTAGGTTGGGTATATTGAATGATTCAAACGTATTTGGCTCTTATTTCATTGTGGTTTTACCCTCATTATAAAATTTAATGTGGTGTTTTTGTAGAGCTTGGAACGAATTAGGCGATTTACATGTAAAACGTGATTCATTATACGAAAAAATCATGATACGAAAGCCACTCCGGAATGGATTAATTTCGTACCTCGAGGTTCCACTGTATGTGTATGCATCACCCATGTGTTCCCTCTGCCTTCGAACGGACATGCTGACTCGCAGGACTGAGCCCCCCATTGCGCCACGGTCATCGTGAAAACCAGGATGTGGGATTAGTAGACAAAGACAGGCTAGATCTGATAGCATGGACTGAGTGGCTCTTTCCTCTTAATCTCATTGAGCGTTTCAGTCTCGCTGATTCTTATCAGGGACGAGCAGTTTGAGGTGTAAAAATAATCAGCGAATTCCATGCTAGTGTGCTATGCGAAGGTGTGTGCACTACATTTTTGTTGTCTTTCCTACACTTTATCCAAGCTTAATCCATGCAGTCCAGTTCCGACCACCTGGGATTCATTTTCTGGCAACGTCCCTCAAACTGTTGGACTTGGGTCGCTCCCCAGCACACAGACGGAGAATCGGATTTAATATTTAATTAGCGCAATTAAAAACATGTGTCGACAGCCTTGCTGTCAACATGCTTTTGCTTTACGGTTGATCTAGAAGGTAGTGTGTTCAGGGGGTAACCTGGAAATGTGGCTAATTTCCATCCTCCTATATTTTGAGTGGAGCGGGTTCCTGTTTTTACAAGGTAACGAAGGGCACTACTTGCGTCTGTGCACAAGGACAGATATATTTCTGTCCGCCCACAAGGAAACAAGAAGCGGGAAACAGACGCCGTGTGGGAGGAGAGAGAGGAAGAGAAACAGAGAATATGGAGTCGTTTTTCCTCCAATGAAACCACACGTCCTCCCAATTTTGTGGTTCGTTTCACAAATGACCTCTAACCTTTTGGCAGCTCAGCGGCCAAATGTGCCTTGGCATACAGTAAAACCATGCACCATACATCTGGAGAAACCAACACACACAAATTCGAGTCCTAGCCTGAAGAGACGCCATAAAGAACCTCGAGCACACGCAGGCTTTCAGGAGGCCGAGCAGTGCACACGGTGACCTCGGCGAGTCCCCTTATGCTCCCGTACCTGTGTTCTCACTTATAGAAAGCGACAGCGTACAGCTCGCTCCTCTCAGCTGCCGACCTTGAGCCTGACCCCTATTTAACACACAACAAACAGGAGAGCAGAGGCACATCCAGTCTGTCAGCACCGTTTTGTCCCGATATTCTTCACGAGACAGATAAACCAGAAAAAAAAGAATAAAACAAAAAAAAAAGAAGAAGAAATAATGTGAGTGAGAACGAACGCAAAAGAGAAGGGAGGGAGAGCGAGCAAAAAGTCGGGACGGATGAAGGATGGAAAGCACATATGTTAGTCATTGGACAGGGTCGATCCCATGTGCAGTGGGCTACAGAGCGCACTTAACGGCCCGACTCTGGAAAAGTATATTTTACAATTCATTGCTTCCTTCTCGCAAAATTAAAGGCCTCTTGTTAAAAACAGAACTTGTCAAACGAAAGCAGCTTTTATTACTGAGCAAACTCGCGGCCTCTTTCTAGGGCTCACTTCCCAATCAGCTTGTTTTGTTTTCGTAAAAGGATACGACTCACTACGGGCTCTCGAGTGAGTGTGTGTGTGTGTGTGTGTGTGTGTGTGTGTGTGTGTGTGTGTGTTCGGGCTCTCTTTAGCAGCAGCGCAACCACGGTGCATAATCAGGTCGGTTCCACTGAAAAGAACACAGTGTGAGTGGACGTGTGAGCTTCAGGTTCTCACGGCTGGACACTAAACGGTTCCACGTTCCGAGAAAAGGAGTTCAGGTTCAACTGAGCACAAAAATCTTGGTGTTTGTAATTCATTCATCATCAAGTATTACGATTATGTCTTAAATGCTTTTATGTTTATAATTACACACTGGTTTATCACTCAATTTGTTAAACTACTTAATCCTTGGAAGACTGTGGGAGCCTATCTCAACCAACTCAGTGTGAAGGTGGGGTACACCAGAACAGCTTATCAGTCCATCGCAGATCCAACACACAGACAACCATTTACACTCAGACTAAGGGGCAAATTGAAACCGCCAAATAGCCGAATGTGCATGTTTTTGGACAGTGGAAAAAACCAGAGTACCCAGAGGAAACCCACACAAGTACACGGTGAGCATGCATACTCCACACAGAAGAGCCTTCGCTAAACCCAGGACCTTCTCGCTGTGCACAAGGTGGTGTTGTGGTTAGTACGTCAAGTATTGCGATTATTTCAGGTCACTGACTCGGCCGAACTGAAATCTCGCAAGCTGATTGGTCGAGACGAATTTCCCAGCATTCGCGTAACAGGAGAAGAAGAAGAGGCGGAAGTCAAGCAGCAAAGAGAGTAGAGCCTAAGTAAAATTACGTTAAAAGATCTAAAAACACATTTCTTACATAAAAAAAAAAATCCGTAATTACATTTTTTTTATTTTTCAATGAATATTCTTGAAAAATCCACAATGCACCGAAGCTGCAGAAACTGAAGCGTGAAGTAGCGAGGGATGAGTCTTTTTTGCTCTGTCTTTCTTGCTATGAGGTCAACATGCTACAATGCTAACTATGCCACTGTTAAAAAAAAATAATAATAAGAGCAGAATGTCAGGTTTTAAGATGAATAAATATTGCTAAACATTTATGAAAATACAGCATGAAAATTGACCCCAATTGACCCCTTAGCTGTTTGTTTCCAAGGTTTTGTTTATATCTAAAGCCCGATTTCAAGAGAAAAGAAATCGATCTAGACTGAGCAGAGAAAAAGGCAGACACATGTGTCTGTTTCTGGGAGGAATGTTGATAGCCATCACACGTTCTTACTGCCGATCTGTTCCCTGGAAACTGAACGTGTTTAATGAGATTTTTATGGGACCCACAGACAGGGAGGCATGCCCAGGCCATGCAAAAGCATCAGGCTCGGGTCCAGGCAAGCACACGGACCCCTGCTCCGGGACACCAGCAGGTTGTCGTCAACTCCGGTTTGATCGTCGCTACCATCGGCTTGCTATTTCAATGCTTCCATCTGATAGAACATTCCAGACTCATTACTGCAGTATAGTAAACATACAGCAAACCAGGTCCTATTTCACATTAATCTACAGCTGGGAAAGTCAACAAGCGGTCATGGACGCCTTACAAGGAAGTTAGCTACCTTTGCCAGACTACCAAGAGCTAAACAAGGGAGATACGGTTGAAAGCAGGTCACTGCATTCTGTATCTAGAGTGAATTCACTCGTGAGCGAGGAAACCCTCCCTGAACTTCTTCCAGCAGACCCTGTACTTTGCGAGTCACTGCATTAGTGGATATTAATGATAGCGTAGCTTATGCTAGCATGCCCACTTGGACAGAAGGACCATCTCCAATAGTTTAGAGAGCATAATAAATGAAATAACACCTTTATTATGAACAATGTCAATTAAATGTGTTTTGAATTGTGCTTTTGAACAAGTGGAATGAGATCAAAATGTCACTGAAAAGATCAAGATGTAGAGAATTTATAAGAGCTTCCAGTGTATTTCATCAAGAAATCTGCGCAAGAAAGGTCGGCTTTCACAGAAGGAACTCATCTGACCATCATGTCATTTTCTGAACCACTTGGTCCTAATTTGGGTTCCGTGGAGGCTGGCGCCCATCTCAGCCGACTTTTGGCTTGGGCAGAGTACACCCTGCACAGCTCTCCAGGCCATCACAGGGCAGAAACACGCTGACGGCTATGCAGCTACTCTTGATGAAAGTCAGCAATGGTTCTTTCACATCCCTCTCACCACAGACAGTGAGAGACACGGCCGGCCTTTGATAACCCAGTTAGCGGCACTGGGGGTCAGCAGTGACAACCCATTGATAGTTGGTCTTGAACTCCCAACCTTGGAATCAGTAATCCAGCACCCTTCCACTGGGCCACGACTGCTCCGGCACCAATATTTTTCCATTACATGAGCACATTTACTGACCACTACCTAACCTTCCATCCATTCATCCATCAACCCATTCTTCTATTCATTCACCCATCCATCCATCCACCCACCCACCCACCCACCCATCATACCATTTATGCACAAGGTCCAGAACCATGGAGCCACTCCCAGCTGACTGTGTGCGAGTGGCAAGCTACACTTTGTCCAAATCACCAGTCCAGTGCACGGCCAAAACAGAGACAATCAACCACCCACACCTGGGGCAATTCCGAGAAACCAACCACCATAATCTGCATATCTTTGTACCGCAGGAGAAAATTCTACAATCTTGGAGGAACCCATGCAGGGGCAAGACGAACACGCAAAAACCCTGCACAGAAAAGCCTCAATCTGCTGCAAGGATTGAACCAAGAACCGTCTTGCTGCAACGTGACAGTGCTGGCCACTGGTGCACAAAACATATCCCTGGCAAACCATCTGAAGATCAGGATACATCCTGTCCAATGGGACTTTCATGAGAATACGAATCATGAAAAAATTAAACATGACCGTTAAACATATTGCAATATTATGACAGTCCTAGATTTTGAGCATGAAAATCAATTATGGTGTGCACTTGCAGATGCCTGAGGAAAAAGAAAATCTACAGGCAAAAAAAATCTAAAAGCTAGGACTGGGAGTGTTTAGTAGACAGGCACCACACTGGGAGATTCTGCTAAGCAGGAGCTCTATGTACTTTTAAATTCCCCCCCAACCAGGAAGGCAAGGTCATAAAATACGAGCCTTGGGTAGATACTTCCCTTTTGGCATTAGCCTCTCAGTTTAGCATCTGTTTCAGTGTAGGTTTCTTGCTCACTCCCTCACTTCCCTATGACTCTCTGGAGAATTGTGTCCAAGATTAACAACTGGAGCAGACGGTGATAGCTGCAAAATCTGTACGTGTTGTACTTCTGTCCATTTCTTCCTTAAGGTTACAAAAGACATGTCTGACTGAATCAGATAACAACGACTAACTGAATTTTATTTGTGCTGGTGGTTTCTGGGCCAGATTAGGTGTCAGAAACCGAGTGGAATACACAGCGCAGTGATGTTTGTTGTCAAGCTGATGTTGCTTATTATACTAATTAGGTTCGCCTTGTTTGGGTTTGGCTCAGGTTTCTGGGCAGAGGTTCTCTTTCCCTGGCAACCAGCCTTAAGAATTGAGAGCAAAAGGTGAAAAGGCGGTGGAAAACACCTGTCCTCTCACGGGGAGAAAGTGAACGCATACCGGATTCCCTTTAGCTTTGCGCAGACTTCTGAACAGACAATCTGACCAGAGCTCTATATACATGCTGATTTATATGAATGGAAACACGTAAGGTGTCCCCACCAATCAAGAAGACACAGTAGTGACATCAATGCTACGATGTACCAAGCTGGATTCTTTATAAAACTTGGTCCCTTGGCTCAGCACTGTCACGTTGCAGCAAGAAGGTTCCTGGTTCGGTCCTGGTGGCAGATTGAGGCCTTTCTATGCAGGGTTCGCGTGTTTGTCTTGCCCCTGCATAGGTTCCTCCAAGAGCTCCGATTTTCTCCTGCAGTACAAAGATTGGTTGTCACAGCAAAAAGGCCTGGGTTCGATTCCCAGCCTGGGTATTTCTGTGTAGCGCTTGCATGGGTTTCCTCCCACAGTCCAAAAACATGTACCGTAACCTAATTGGCTGTTCCAAATTACCCCTAGGTGTGATTGTTTGTGTGTGAAAACTTGGTCCCCTGGCTCAACTGGTGGTGGTGTTATTGGTGGAGATGTGCACCCTTGAGATGGAGAAGAGTCTAAAACGAAAAAAAGACACTCTCCCTTTCATCTCGGTTTCATCGACCTTTCATGTGTTCCACCCAAAGAGCAGAGCAGCTCATATCCAAAGCCACCGTTTGAAGCCTTTCAACTCCATTAGAGATGCTTCCTGCCTGTCCTGCACCCTGTTCGGTGGTTTCATCTCCATAATTATCTTTATGTCAGGCTGTGTATGTGTGTTAGGAAGGAGAACATGTAAAACTCTCTCTCTGTGATGGCTTTAGGTAGAGGTAGGGGGAGGTTGGTTCTTGAAGGGCATGTCCAAGCAGATGCACTCCTCTTACGAAAACAAAACCACAAGAGCTTCATCTGAAGATCTGCATTACAGACAACTAATTAGGGATTAATCATTTCCGTTTTTGCTTTTCCTCTGAGGCCGGAGAGATGACGGAGTCCTGGTTCTCCTCAGTTCTTTATGAGTGGTGGGGGGTGGTGGAGGAAGCTTTGTTGTTTTGGCACAGGTGGGATCCAAAGAGGAAGAGAATCAAAAGCTGTTTAGAGAGCTTGTACAGATCTCTGAGGAATATCCGGAGCGCTACGCACTTGTTTGGCCTCTGTGGTTCCTTGATGCTTAAAAATCGTGATCTAAACTTACGCCATCACACTTTTTGTGGCAAAAGCTTGAGGAAGGCTGGAATTCTAACACTGTTGTCATAATAGTCCGAAAATACAGCAATACTGCAATGAAAGCTCCAGTTAATCACTAATCAGTAAAACGGTATATTGGTGGAACTTGGCAAATCACATCGGCAAGAAGAATTCAACAAGGAATCCAATTTAATGACACCGAAGCATAACTGCGCCAACAGTGTAAAGCTTTTAAGTGAATACATATTACATTTATATCATTTCATGGAAATGAATCAGGAAAACAGGCCAGTTATAACAAGAATATCATACAGTCAAAATTCTTTCGCACATAACGCATTCCAGTGCAAGAAAGGCATCCTATTATTGGGGGATCGAATCCCAAGCTCCCGATGACAGGACAACTGCGGCCAAGAGCCAAAAGTACAGAATTGGCCATGCTCCCTGGATGGGTAGGATCTCGGTCTCGGTGGAAGTTCACACTCCAAAGATATGCACTGGTCCGAATTGTCCAGAGGTGCGAGTGTGAGTGGTTGTTTGTGTGCAGACCCAATGATGGACTGGCAAGCTGTTTATGGTGAACCCTGTCTTCACCCAGAGTCAGCGAAGATGGGCACCCACAACCCAAGTATAATTAAGGAGTTCTATAATTGAAATAAAGTTTTCACTCTGCCTTGAGACCTACGATGGGTAGGCTAATCATTTGCAATGGAAGACTAAATTGGCAGGTGACTAAACTGCCCTAGAGGTCAACCTAAAGAGGACTGAGGTGACTTCCCTCACTTTCCCGCATCCTTGCCATGTTCTCACCAGCTTTAAGACCTGCACTGGACATTAAACTGTACTACGGCTTCATCAAGGGACACCAGAAATAGTATATCCTGAGGAAATTGCCCTGCATGTTATAAAATCCGTCTTTAAAGTCCGAGGTATACACACATGGCCTCATCTGCCAGAGCGACTGATTTACCCTACTGCATTTCTCGAACCTTTCAAGAGAATCAAGTCAATATGTCTACCAAAGTACACAATCAAGCTTTAAATTTGTCCTTAATCTGTTTGGGAATGGTTCCTCTGCTTCAATCGATCATGGCTTGCAATCTGTGTGGCACTGCCGCTAAATGGCTTCGCTGTGAAAAAGAAAAGGCGCCCCTCGATTCTGAATGTTTGTTTTGCCTTTTATTTTGTTTTCGTAGTTTTAATTGGAATCACTGGGTGGGAAAGAAGTGCTAAGCATACACACACACAAACACACACACACACACACCCTATTAAACTGCGGAACGTTGAGGCACCGTTCCGCTGGGTGTATTTGTGCTTGTAAAGTAGGGAGTTACTTTCGTGTCAAAATGATTGATATGGCAACACAAAAATCATGTTTTTATACCAAAGCTCCTTTAATCTTATTTACTTAATTACTTAAACATGCAACATAAACTCCATATTCACTTCTCAAGTTATTATTCACACACTCAGTCTACTTTATGCCTCACTCTGCTGGTTAAACACGGAGCCATAATTTGTAAAAGTGTCTGTTCCAATCTCATCCCTTCGACTCTTAATAAAGTTTTAATTACATGACTTGGGATTTGTAAAAGTAGCATGTATTTTCTCAAGACGTACAGAAAATATGTTCACATCCCATTGCTGATTTTCTTCTCAATTACTTTTGACAGGAAAATAACTGCTTTGATAGCGTCTTAACGATCCCCATGCATCGCACAAGACGACTCCCAACCTCCTCCTCCACCTCCTCCCGAGTGAGGCGCTGCTCGTTAGGCACGACGCCTGGGTGGATTAACCACATTAAGACTTGTGGATTTTGCACATGTACACTCACATACATGTGTGCTGGAACTGTAAAGGAAAGCTTTTATATAAACCACTGAACTCCCCCCCAGCACGTTACACTACAATACACTGTACCAAATTCCTGCCAGGCATCACTTCTAGTTAGCTATATACAGACCGATATCTCATTAAGCAAGAGCACTGAGAGAGCACAAACCTTCGCCAAGCCCAGCAAGCCGCCATATGTACCAAAATGTAAAAAAAAATAAATAAAATAAAATAAAAAATCTTCCTTTCTTAATGTTAAAGAATCCTTAAAAAAATTCCTAGATCCAGAATCTGTTCGTCTCTCAAGTTTACTTCCTTTTCCAAATCCCTGCTGGAAATTTCATGAAAATCAACACGACTTTTTTTTTTTCATTATCCTGGTAGCAATCAAACAAAAATCACAAGATATAACATAACCTCTTTTTTTTTTTTTTTTTTTTGGGGGGGGGGGGGCGGTTACCCCGTTTTCTGACATGATTTCACACCCATTTGTAGCAGAATTGCTACATTTTTTTGACTGATCACCATAAGATCAAGAATTTCGGTGCTGGTGGGCATGGTCTCATCCAGGACGAGCCCACACCCATCCATCATAATTCACCAGATCTCACAGTCCTGAGAAATTCTGGAATGACAAACAAGTGTACAGACAAACCAATATATTTTTATTTTGATATACTGTAGTACAGTCATCCCTCGCTATATCGTGCTTCAGGTTCTGCAGCTTGAGTGCATCGCTGATTTTTAAAAATATTCATCGAAAAATTTAAAAATAAGGAAAAAAAACCGGAAAAAGTTCAGGAAAATTCTGCAAGGGGTCGCTGTAGACTTTGATTCGGATCCCAGCCTCTTCTTCTTCTGCTGGGAAATTTGTCTCGACCAATCAGCTTGCGAGATTTCAGGGACGTGTCCCAAACCGGAGTCAGTAGTGAACTTGTGGCCTTTCCCTTAACTTTTTCACTATTAAATGGGGAAA
>JAQNCB010000008.1:31953934-31968178 GCA_030068295.1 Euristhmus nudiceps | reverse complement strand
TTAATTGTTATTATAAGCATTTATAGTGTTGAATATGTATTTATTGATATGATATACACATATACATGTACGTATACGTCAGTCGGGGGGGGTCGATCCTACTCTGCGGAAATTCAGTGTTCGCAGGGGGTGGTCTCGACCCCCCATTCACCGCGAAGAGTGAGGGATCCCTGTATTAATATAGACTGCCTGGGAAATGTCTTCCAGAGTGGCGCCAAAGCAAGGTGCACCACTGTAACCAAAGAGCGCAGGAGATCGAGCCTGGGCTGATGCACACAGCCATCCGAGGCTGGGATTCAATGAGATCTGATTGGCCGAGCTCTTGTGCACAATTGCATCCCCGTCACTCAAAGCGATCATCAGCCAACGATGGCTGTCTGTGAGCTTGTGCATACACGGGGGTGGATAGTGCTGTCGTCTAAAGTTTGTTCCAAACAAGGTAAGGTCCGTGGGCTTTTCCACTCGAGCCCAGAGGCTCATCAGTGCTGGTGCTTATCCCCAGTTTCTGTAGCGTGAAGCGACCAGGAGTTCAACTCCTCCTGGATGGGATGCTGGTCCAGCACAGGTTACCTTCCCAGTATTTTTACTGGTACCCATTTATACTGCTGGGGGAACAGAGGCATGCTTGCCGTTCAGACCTTGCCCAGAGGTCTTAGAACGGTGGGGAAGTCACGACACGGCGTAGAGTTGCCACTTGGGGATGCTGTCGCGGGTTATGGCGGTACTCTCTTCTTCATGGGTTCCTGTAGGCTACGGGCGTTGCCCCACTGATCACCTTCACCTGTGATCCATTATACCCGGTCTACTTAAGTTTCGCTAACCCGCTTCCTGGTGCCGGATCATTTCTATGCTATGCTATGCTACTGCTCATGTTCCTGTTTCCTGTTCCGGTTGTTTAACTTCCTTAGCGCCTGCTGATAGAGTCGGTTCCGTTCTTGGTTTTATCTGTTCTGTTCTGTTCATGTGAAGTGTTTGTTCCGTTGTAAATAAACCTCACCCCCAGCCTCATGACAGGGGCTCTCAGTGGGATTCGAACCCATGACCTGATCGTGAGTGCTGCACGCTAACCGCTACGCCAGTTACAAACAAGGCGGAAGATCATATAGTTTACCAGCAAGTTCTGACTGATTTACTGCATCACTGCGCTCTGGCTCCTCAGCGATATACACAACACGCCTACTGATGTTTCACCAAGGTTGCGCACCGAGAGATTCAGGCAATTTATGACCCATTTACCTGAACTATGAAAACAAATCTGCTCGGTACACATTTTTGTGTCTGTCAAGTTCTATTAAAACTTCAACAATCCCTGGACACATGGGATAAAAAGCTCCACTGCGCTCCTGTTAGTCCCAGACAAAATGTTCTGGCATGGGAGACAAAGTTTAGTTTGAGTTTAGATATTAAGCAGTTTGAAGGTTTGATGGCTGCGTGTTACACTTCAGGCCCTTGGGTTCGTAAGCAGCTTTCAAACATTCTAACCTTTCAGTGCAAACTGACGAAAGATGGAAATAGATTTAATATGACAACGCCTGAACTCTGGTACGATTAGCCCTGCCAGTCCAGGGAGGGCTGGCATGAAGTTTCTAAACAGCCCTTCAGTGAATTTTCATGGATAAAAAAAACAACAACACCATTTTACTTAATCTGAGCTGCAAATCTATTGGCGCACCACCCTCAGATAGATTATTAAACATCTGTTAACTGACTGATTGCACAACCCGTTCCTTTAAAGGTCAATCAATGCGCTCATTTGAGGAAGAAAAAAAAATGTTTGCGGTCAGCAGAAATGTCGACGCGCGTCCATTACGCACCGAGACACCGAATTGGTGTTGTAGGAACTGATATGTGTCGATGGTTACACCCTTATTACAGCTGAAAGTGAGAAAGCATGAATAAAAGACCACGAGAGAGTGGGAACAAAGAAGCTTGTGTAGTCTGTGTATCAAAAGGCAATCGTAGCATCTATGAGTCACATCAGTTGGAATAACAATACAAAAAACAGAAGAAATCTACTTTAGGCGTTTTCACAGTTGGACCGAATTCTCCACACGTCGTCATCACCACCACCACCACCACCACCACCATCATCGGCTTGTTTTTCCCCCCCAACAACAAACTCCTTCCAATCCCTCAGATCGTTTGTACATATTTATTAGCCACTCTTACAATCTTTCAAAAGACCTGGAAGGGATCTCTTCAGACATCATGGAGACCCACTAAGGTCAAAACTGTCCAGTATTTCTCAAAAGACCTGGAAGGGATCTCTTCAGACATCATGGAGACCCACCAAGGTCAAAACTGTCCAGTATTTCTCAAAAGACCTGGAGGGGATCTCTTCAGACATCATGGAGACCCACCAAGCTCAAAATTGTCCAGTATTTCTCAAAAGACCTGGAAGGGATCTCTTCAGACATTATGGAGACCCACCAAGGTCAAAACTATCCAGTATTTCTCAAAAGACCTGGAAGGGATCTCTTCAGACATCATGGAGACCCACCAAGGTCAAAACTGTCCAATATTTATCATCATCATCATCATCATCATCATCATCATCATCATCTTCCGCTTGATCCGGGGTCGGGTCGCGGAGATAGCAGCCTAAGCAGTGAGGTCCAGATGTCCCTCTCTCTGGCCACCTCTTCCAGCTCTTCCTGGTGTACACCGAGGCGTTCCCAGACCAGTCGAGAGACATAGTCCCTCCATCACGTTATAGGTCGACCCCAGGGTCTCTTCCTGGTCGGACATGCCCGAAACACCACACCAGGGAGGCATTCGGTGGGAATTCTAACCAAATGCCTGAGCCAACTCAACTGGCTCCTCTCGACGTCGAGGAGCAGTGGTTGGTTCTACTCCGAGCTCCTCCCGGATACTGAGCTTCTCACCCTATCTCTAAGGGACAGCCCCGGCACCCTGCGAAGGAAGCTCATTTCAGCGGCTTGTATCCACGATCTTATTCTTTCGGTCACTACCCAAAGCTTGTAACCATAGATGAGGGTTGGAACGTAGATCAACTGGTAAATTGAGAGCTTTGCCTTGTGCCTCAGCTCCCTCTTTACAGCTGAGTACAATATTTCTATCTATCTATCTTCACGCAAATATTTTCCTGTACACACCCAGTCCAGAGTAAAGAATTCGAGCATAAGGGGGCCCAAAAGAGTTCACATCTGCCGACCCTAGAAAGACACGAGCAAATCCAAATAAACTCTTCTCTGGATGTCGACGTCGTCATGAACCGCACCAAACAAACGGTGTTTCTCCACTGGTTTTTCACAAGTGACGAAGAAACAAATAATGAAAGAATCTCTCGGAAGTCCAGAACACAAGACAAAGGAGGTAGGCTTCTCTTCTTCCATCGCTTCCATCTTTTCAACTGGCGGAACTGAAATCTAATCGAGCCGGAATTGTTTGCCGTTGGATTCACGGCATGAGAGTGCCAGGTACACCTGCCTTAATGTTTGAGATAAAGATCAAGAGGCATGAAAGGCGGCTTGTTCAGATCAGTGCCTGAAGCACTTATTCGGTGTGTGTGTGTGTTGAGTTTCTCACACAGGAATATGAAGCGATAAAGAATGGCAGCCAAAAGAAGACACGAGACTGTCAGCTCTCTTTCTAGCAACTGAGCAAGTGAAAGTGTGTGTGAGCATTTCCAACGTCCTTAACTGCTGCCAGCTTCTAATGGCTCAGCCAGGTACGCTGGCCTGGTGGATGACGCATTAGGCTTGGGAGAAACCCTAGAAGATATTTTATGTGTGAAAGGTGGAGGTGATAAACGCTGGTCAGGTTTGGCATCTAGTTACCCAATGACTGTACTTCTACAGGTAGGTCTGTTGGGTTTTCACACCCGAGCCCAGTGCATCAGAGCATCAGTGGTGGTGCTTATCCCCGGTTTTTGTAGCGTGAAGCGACTAAGAGTTCAACTCCTCCTGGATGGGATGCTGGTCCATCGCAGGTTCCCTTCCCAGTACTTTTAATGGTACCCATTTATACTGCTGGGTGAACAGAGGCACACTTGTGGTTAAGACCTTGCCCAGGGGTCCCAGCATGGTGGGGGTCTCACAGGGATTCGAACCCACGACCTCCTGTGCTTCTACAAGTTTATATCAATCCACTGGTTCCAGGCATGTAATGAAACATAATGCGATGATAAACCGTGGTACAACTGTATAACGATTGAGTCATAAAAAGATGATTATTTCCCATGATTACGAACAAGCTGCATAGTTCCTTCCATTTTCCTGCCTGTGATGTCATTATTTAGAGAGCAGAAGATACATACAATGATATATAATGGAAGGACTTCACATGACGTCAGCTTTTTTATTGACCATCAAATGCTGACAAAGAATAAGACGCAGACAAAGATTGTTGTTTTATATTTAGACCTGACCGCGGCCTTCTCAGCTGTGCATAAATGGTCATTAAGGACCGGCAGATTCATTACTAATATTTAAGATATATATATATTTTTTTCTTTTAGGGGCCGGTGGTAGTGGTTAGAGTGCTGGGCTCATGATCAGGAGGTCATGGGTTCGAATCTCAGCGAGACCCCCACCGTGCTAAGACCCCTGCGCAAGGTCTTAACCACAAGTGTGCCTCTGTTCCACACAGCAGTATAAAATGGGTACCAGTAAAAATACTGGGAAGGTAACCTGCGATGGACCAGCGTCCCATCCAGGAGGAGTTGAACTAGTCGCTTCACGCTACAGAAACCGGGGATAAGCACCGGCACTGATAAGTCACTGGGCTCGGGTGGAAAAGCCCACAGACCTTACCTTTCTTTACCTGAAAGGTATATTTTAGTAAGTTTGTAAACAATTGTAATAATTGTTTGTCGACAAATATTGTTTATAATATAATAATAGCTGAAAATATGAACCCAACTATCAATTTGGGTTGATTCTTAAACTGGGTGAATAGCGACATGCTAATAGGCCAAGTTAATAAAGAGCTTTCAAGTCAGTCACTGTCCTTTAAACACTCATGCTCCTCTGACATCATCACTTCTGATCCAACGGCCAAAGAAGGATCAGCTTTTGACCTGCCCTCTTGATCAAAGCGTTCAGGCAGACTTCCTGTCGCTCAATATGCGTGTGTGTGTGTGTGTGTGTGTGTGTGTGTGTGTGTGGTTGGCTGTTTGCCGGGTCATGACTAAAGTCTTTGCTTGTGCTCACAAAGGGAGGATGTAACCTGCTAATCTCTCTCTTAACTGCTAACCTTTGATCTGTCTGATGTGTTGCGCTGCTGATAATAAGCATCCGCGAGCCTCTCTGGACACTCGCACGAAAAAAAAACAAACAAACGGGAGAGCAGCTATAGACCAAGAGATGACGTTTATACAGAACAGGTTTTCACAGGTATCAGCCTCCTTCGCCATCTACACCACGTCCGCCCTCATCACAACCATCGTTTATTAGGATCAGAACAAAGATTTGACTGTCAATTGCTTATACAGGGACCCTCCCTTTTGGCGGTTAATGTGGGGTCGACACCCGACGCAAACACCAAATTTCTGCGAAGTCGGATCGACTCCCCTGACTGACGTATACGTACATGTATATGTGTAGATAATATCAATAAATACATATTCAACGCTATAAATGCTTATAATAACAATTAAACATCCAAAAATAATGCATAAGATGTAAATAAAATATAAATAATATACGTGTAATTATACATAGACGTAAATAAAAGTGTAAGAAATGTGTTTTTAGAACTTTTAATGCAATTTTATTTAGGCTCTACTCACTTCCACCTTTTCTGTCACACGAATGCTGTGAAATTCGTCTCGACCAATCAGCTTGCGAGATTTGACTCGAGACTTCAGAGCCAAATCACCTGAGAACCGAATCCAATTCATTCAAATGCGTAGCTATGCGGCGCTACGGCCGCATAGCTACGGCTTTCCTTAATCATGTCCAATAGTTTCGCTTTCTCTTCCACTGTCAACATCTTCCGCTTTCTCTTCGGTTTAGAGGCGGAGTCAGAAGGATGAGGAGGAGGATGTTTAGAAGCCATTTTCAAGGGCATCACAAACACTTATTCCGCACAAACAAATATCACTGGAGTAAACAACACAGAGAGTTAGCAGTACGTCCGTACATCAGCAGCGTTCTACAAGAAGGGATGCTGGGAAGCCGTATGCTGGGAAATTCATCTCGACCAATCAGCTTGTGAGATGTGACTCGAGATGAGTCAACCCGAGAACCGAGTCTGAGTCAGTAGCGACCCCTTGTGGCATTTTTCTGAACTTTTTCCCTATTTTTTTATTTTTCGATGAATATTTTTTAAAAATTCGCGATGCATTGAAGCCGCAGAACCTGAAACGCGATATAGCGAGGGATGACTGTAATCATTTCCTTAAACATCATATAAAGTGGAATTCATTACGGTCACGTGACCAGGTGTTGCCCTTGGTTACAACAGCACGCTATCATACCAGAGCCCACACAAACAGTTTACCACGCTAAAGGATACAGGCTGACGCAATAGCTCCCTCTAATTACTTTCATAGCCACTGCAATCTTTAACCCATATCGGCTCTGGAGGTGTTGCCGAACCATTGAGCTCGCCTTTTTCTGGAGAGTTCTTTCTCATGCTCGCGCTGGCTTTTACCCGGACACGGACCATGGAAAAAAACGCTTGTCTCTTTGCCTGTCTGTGCAGTTTCAACAACCAACCAATGACAGCACATTTCCTCTGCGTTCTACATTCACAGCCTCCAGCGGCGCCAGCGCAGCGCTTTCTCATTGGCTACCAGGAAGTGACGCATATTACAGAAGATGTACAGACAGCACTGAAATGTGAAAACAATCTGAAATGGAATGGCGAGACGGCCGAACATACCTAAAGAGTTTAAGATAAACTGGTCCTGAGTGACAGCCAGAGGTGGCTGAACGCACACGCTCATCTTCGCACTGTGGACAGCAAAGCGGCTGCTGACTTGAATCTACAAAAAAAATAGAGCCAAAAAAAAATCTATTATATTGTAGAGCAGTCATCCATAACATTAACACCACTCGTCTGGCAGCCTTGTAACGCCACTTGGCCAACTGAAATCACTGCCGTGCTGCGATACAAGTACGACAGCACACCATCTCATGATATTTCTTAAAAGTACAGACGCGCCCCAACTTACGAACTTTCGTTTTTACGAACAGAGTTGCCTGTACGTCAGATTTTGTATTTCGCGCCTTTTCTGTGCAATACGTCTTTCCGACGCTGACACCAACACCCGGCGCTGCGAACGTAAACAAACCGTCCGCCCAGCATCGCTCTCCTCCGCCCATTTCGTCGTGTGTTACGCGAGTGTTCCGACGTCGCCAGTGAAGTCTTGTGTTTTATCGTTCCTTTGTTCGTACATCCCGAATCCAATACGGTTGGTGAAAAGCGAAAGTGAAAGAAAAAGCAGCGAGCCGTCTCATATGAAACGAAGGTGGCGATTATAAAGAAACTTGATGCTGCTGAGAACATGGTCGATGCGGCACGTTACTTACACAGGTTACCTATACACACACAAACAACTTACCATCAAATTAACTCGTTCGTAAGTCGGGGAGCGTCTGTACCTTCATTTTATCTGGTTACGGCTCCTGAGAGGCGCATCGACAAGATAAACCCGGAGATCACAAGTTCGAATCCAGGTTAACGCCACAGCCATCCGTGACCACGAGTCCACAGCCTGGGCGTTTCTGTGTGGAGTTTGCATGTTCTCCCCGTGCTTGTGTGGGTTTCCTCCAGGTACTCCGGTTTCCTCCCACAGTCCAAAAACATGCACAGTAGGCTAATCGGCTGTACCAAACCTCCCTCCCTTAGGTGCAAGTGTGAGTGTTTGCCCTGCGATGGTCTGGCGAGCCCTCCAGGGTGTACCCCGCCCTCACCCGGAGTCGGCTGAGATGGGCACCAGCCTCCCCGAGATCATAATTAGTATTAAGCGGTTCAGAAAATGAACGAATGATAATTAATCTGCCTCATTCACACCAATTGAATTAATGTAGAGGGAGAAAAAGGAAAAACCTTGTGTGGATGTTTTTGTACCTTGACTGTAACAGAAGGAACTGCAATGCCGTTGATGTCTGGGATCAGGGCTTGCTGTGGAGGAAAAAATATCAGTGTGAGAAAATAAAGATCACACCCTGTAATACACAGATAGTCCAGATTGCCCTGGGTTTACACCGAGGCCACGACTTCCACAATTTCCACGTTTTAAAATAACCACGGAGCCCCACGATTTATAACCGCACTTGGAGAATGACTGGGGTATAGAAACGAGGTAGCATGCACTACCGACTCCGGTTTGGGACGCGGTTCTGATATCTCGCAAGCTGATTGGTTGAGACGAATTTTCCAGCATTTCCTTTAACACATGAAGAAGAAGAAGAGGCTGGGATCCGAATCCGAGTCAGTAGCGCCCCCTCGTGGCATTTTCCTGAACTTTTCCTCTATTTTTCCTCCCCCCCCCCAATTAATATTTTTTAAAAATCCGCGATGCACTGAAACCGCAAAACCTGAAGCGCGATATTGTGAGGGATTACTTCAGTGAGTACTACATATACATATCATATCACAAAATGGAAAAGATATCCCAAGGGAAATTTAGCGAGCCAGCCAGGAGACGGACAGAATCGATTTGCTTGTGAAGGAATTTGATATTAAAATCTTGCGTGAAGCTGCTTTAAAAAACATTGGTTGTTAAAAACATTTTATAAATAAAATTAAACTGAATGGATGGCGAGATTTTTTAGCTACTGCTGCTCTGATTGCTTCTGATACTTCCTCTCACCTCTGTAGCATTACCGAAAGCTTTTCTGTTTCGCCATTAACTGGCTCGAATTTGTGCTTCTTCTCCAATTCAAAAGATCTGATAAAGGTCAAAATACTAGCTTTGTGTTGCTTGTAATGCGAATGGTGGTCACAGGAGGTCATAAGCTTACGTCTGTATCATAAACATGTATATGAAGAAGTGACAGGTACCGAGACATCATCCAGGTTGGTGGAGACGATAGGCAACACCGTGAGGTCATCGTCTGCTTCAGCTTTGGGGATAATGTCTGACAAACATCAAGAAAATCAACAAGGAAGTGATATGAGAAAAGAAAAGAAATCATTGGCGAACATTATACAGACGCTCCCCAACTTATGAACGAGTTCCGTTCCAAACGGTGAATTTGTTCGTAAGTTGTTCGTATGTGTAGACATACACAAGCACAAGACTTCACTGACGACGTCTGAACACTCGGGTAACATACGACGAAATGGGCAGAGGAGAGCGATGCTGAGCGGAAGGTTTGTTTACGATCGCCGCACCGGGCATTGGCATCAGCAGCGGAAAAGGCGCGAAATACAAAATCTGACTTACAGGCAACTCTGTTCGTATCTCTGAATGTTCGTAAAATGAAAGTTCGTAAGTTGGGGAGTGTCTGTACTTTTGATGAGATACACTTTGAAGCAACTATGCATCAGCCAATCAGAGATGTTGAAGGTGCAGCATCAATGACAAACACAAACTCAAATCTTTCTCGCTTTTTTACATCGTAACGTCTTTTTCGTTTTGAACCACGCCCACTGAATGAATACAGCGCTAGTATACAATATTTAAAACAGAGCAAGAAACATGCAGAAGTCATTAGAAGGTAATTAAAAAAAAAAAAAAAAAAAAAAAAAGTCCCACGAGTCAGCGCATCCTGAGGATCTGCGACCTTCAGCTTTTTCAGGTTGTTCGAAATGCCAAAAGAGCCTTGGGCAACTGTATCATTCAAGAAAAAAAGAGATTACAGAAAACAAAGCTTAGACACTGGCAACATTTCGAACTGCTGTCACACATGGAAACGAATAAAAACACTAGAAAAGCGAAAAGCCTGACGATGTGCAGATTCAGCTCGTTGAGTAAAGCCAGGCTGTAAGTACGCAAGATTCAGTTAAGAAGAGGTTCAAGAGACATTTAACAAACAAAAAAAAAAACACCATCTCCCAACACACCAGCTGTTTCGTTCTCACCAGATGTTCATCCTCAAAAAAAGCACCAGGCTCTACTACGCACAACACATCAAGCGCCAAACCCTGGAGCTCAGATCTACACCATGCTGCTGCTTTCTAACAGCGAATGTCCATTTCAGCTTCATAAAACAGCAAAGACTTTCATTCACCCTCCCTTCCTCAAAAGGAACACAAAGGCTCTGTCTGGAACCCAAAAAGCTTCCAGTCTCTTGCACCACGATGGGTTAAATCAGGTCAGGATGATGACTTGCCCTGACTCTGCCCCCAATGTAGGCCTGTTATTAGAGTAAACACTGGCGTTTAATGCTAGCTAAGCTTTTGTTCTTAGCCTTAGTACGATGACGTATAAAAACCTACTCCAAAGCCCAACACCACCACCATGACAGGGTCAAATCTCTCCGCCGCACACCAGTGAGAAGGTATCTACCCTGTCCTTCACACCTGTCCAGGATGTCTTTTCTTCTCCACCAAGTTATTTGCTTTCCCTGAACAGTTCAGTCAAATGGCAGTAGAACCTCACTCACTGTCTACTAAAACACTGCTTGGGTTTCATTTAACACACATATAATTGTCCTACCCTGGTTCCTGGTAGCTTCACGGATCACCTTCTGGAGAGCTTTCATCTCAGCATCCACCTCATCATAGTTGACCTCCCGGGAGTCCACCTTTGGAGCAGTGAAGAAGGAAGGATCCGTGCCCATGTAGGAACACTGCAGATGACCTTCAGAGCTCAGGGTCACCACTAAGCCCTTGAGTTCCCTAAGAAGCACCATGAAGAACATATTTTGGCATCCACGATTGATTTGAAATCAAAGACTACGAAAAGCAAAGCAGCAAGCAGCCATTAAACTTCGATCAATACAACATTAACAACAAATATTCAGGGATGCATTGATATTTGAGATGGTGCCAATCAATCACTGAACGACCGGTAGCTAACACGTTCCTGGAACAAATGATCAAGACTGGTCTTGCCTTTCGAAATGTAGCGCCAGTTTTCATAGAGCCCACTCACTTCATCTATTATCTACAGTGCTAATCAGTCAGGGTCATGGAGGAGCCAATCGCAGAAGACCTTGTCTGAGAATTATAGCTGTGCAAACACAGACACAATCAGCCATTCCCTCTCATATTCTCACCCATGGGCAACTTGGAGTAGCCAGTTGACCTGATGTCTACGTCCTTAGATTGTTGGCTGAGACTGGAGCGCCCAAAACTTGCCAACACTTGAGCATGGGGAGAATACGCAAACTCCACATAGAATTGCCCTTGCCATGAATCAAACCCGAACGTTTTCGCTGTGAGGTGAGAATGCTAATTCCAAGTCGTCCCAACAGTGAACAATTTTAGTTATTATTCTTGGAAATTATATTTTCTTCAAGACACACAGAACAAAACAAGATGCTCTGGGCCTGGAGACCTGCACAATCTGAGCTGCTTTAGAGAAAGGAGGCGTGAGGTACTTTGAGGACATATCTGTCGGATGCTTCAGAGGATCAGATCTCAGAGCTGTGACAGTGGAACTGGGCAGACTTTAGAAATAAGCAGCACGGGAATGCACAGGCCTGAGATCAGCAGTAATGCTAAATGGAAGCAGATGTGATTCGTGGGCAGTTACGTTATAGGAGGCAATAACTCTGGTTGAGAGAAATCCAGCACAGCGGCTGCACCTGCAAAGGGAGGTGCAAATCGACCTTTTTGTTAATAAAACTCCACAAGCCGTGCCAGATATCTGAGGTTGTCCAGCATCCCATATTTTCTGACTCTAACTACCAGCGGTGGCCTTCACCAAAGTCTTAACCTCTAAGAGCATCAGGTCAACTGTGACCTTCAAAGACCATCTCCATGATGACCCTGCTGATATCTTCAACCATGACTGGAGGTTGTTTTTTTTCCAAGTAAATACAGTTCCCTGGAGTGACTGTGAGGATTTTATGAAACCGACTTTCCACGGTACATGAAATGATCGGTTTCCTGGAGCGACTTGCAGACACAAACACAACAGTGAAGAACAGTCAAGGAATCCGATGGCCATATGTGAAAAACATGGGATGACCCCAAGGCCTCCGCATGCGAGATCGCTTCGCTTCTCCGAGCAGAATTTCAAGCTGATAACTTCGACACATTTCATCGCACGGAGAGACCACAAAATCACTTTAAAAATCAAGTCTCAGCGGTTCAGCTCCATCGGTAACCATTTCTGCAAAATACTTCACCTTTTCATAAAATGTTTCCATAAATTCCATAAAAGGTTTTTGAACGAGAGCGGGGACAATAAACATTCATATAAACAACGGCGCTCAGCAGTCCCTGCGATTTATACCAAAGCTTGTAAAATTAGAAAACCAGAAACGGATTCTGTTTTAAACATCAATAAACTGCTTCTCAAATCACCTCCCCGTCTTCCTGGTACAGACTTGTGGACCACTGTAAGAGGTTCTAGAAAGAAGGAGAATAGGAACACATAAAGGAGGAAGTAAAAAGGAATGAAGCAAGGTCAGTAAGAAGCTAGCAGTGAAGGTAACCGACAAGGAAGTGAGGCAACAAGGTAAAAAAAAGGAAGCAAAGTAAACGAGTGATAAAGTGAGGTCTGAAGCAAGTATGGAAGTAAGGTAGGAAGAATGTACAGAAAGAAGGAAGCAAAAAAAGACAGTGGAGAGGAATAAAGAAAGAATAAAAGGGAAAAAAGAGCAGAAGGAAGGGAAAAAATGTAAAAAAAAAATTAAAGAAAGAAGCAAATGTGGAAGGAACGTAAGCAGACAGAAAGAGTAAACACAAAAGAAAAGAAAAGGAATAAAGGACGCAAGGAAGGGATGAAGGTACGAAGAGTGGAAGAAAGCAAAAAAAGAAAGGAGCAAGGAAAGAAAGAATAAAAGAGGAGAAAAAAGGATGCAAGGATGGAAGAAAGCAAGCAAGGAAGCAAGAAAAGAAGGGAGCAAGTGAAGAAATAAAGAGCAGAAGGAAAAAAGAAGGAGGGAGAACTGGGAGCAAGCATGTAAGGAAAAAAGCAAAGAAGAAAAGGAAGTTAAGAATAAAGTGAAGATTAATTTAAAAAAAAAAAAAGAAAAAGAAAAACAGGGAAGGAAGAAAGGAAAAATGGAATGATTGTAGCACCGTAAGAACATCTTTAGTAAGACTCTCTCCATGTAAGTGATTATCCTACCCGCTGACATGATGGTACCCCGTTATAAATTTGAGGTATTGGCTCGCGATCTTCTCCTGGTGTTACTAATAATACAGTTACAGGGCTGCGTTCCTGCTGGACTGCGGAGACGAGTTAAGGTTTGCCCGGGCTGTAATATGCTACGTGTTCGTTTCCTGATTAGAGTAGATGGTGCACGAAAGCGTGTACAGAGCCTGATATTTCCCTTCCCTTTTCCTGATCTGTTCTTTTTCAAACACTTTATCTTCCAGGATCTTTAGTTCTCCAAGACTCTGGTTAACATCTGAAAGAATTTTAAAAACGATCCTAAAACTGCCGTCAAGCTACAGACATATACATGAGACTTCACTAAACAGAATCCTTCAGTGTAAACAAAATAAAGAGTATAAATAACAATAGGTTTGTTTTACACCGCAGCCCAATGGGGGTGAGGGGTTTCGCCATCATTCACAATGTCTACCTGGCGGTCTTTCCTTCCATCTGTCCACAGTTGCATTCTCAAATATGCCACATTGTAAACATGATCACCACCATTTTGGGTGTGGATGTTAGGACTGTGTAACTACACAACCCTATTGATTTTCGTAGCGGTTCAATATCCAATATGGCCACCGCAGCTGCCATCTTGAATTAGCATTTGGCGTACTAGCCCAACAATGTCATCAACGATCATCACTATTTTTGATGTGGATGTTAGGACTGCGTAACTAAACGAGCCTATCAATTTTCCTTGTGGTTCATCATCCAATATGGCCACCGCAGCAGCCATTTTCTTCATCATCATCGTCATCATCATCTTCCGCTTGATCCTGGGTCGGGTCGTAGGGGTAGCAGCCTAAGCAGTGAGGTCCAGACGTCCCTCTCTCCGGCCACTTCCTCTAGTTCTTCCCGAGGGACACCGTGGCATTCTCAGACCAGCCGAGAGACATAGTCCCTTCAGCATGTTCCAGGTCGACCCCGGGGTCTCTTCCCGGTCGGGCATGCCCGAAACACCACACCAGGGAAGCGTTCGGGGGCATTCTAACTAAATGCCCGAGCCACCTCAACTGGCTCCTCTCAACGCGGAGGAGCAGCGGTTCTAC
>JAQNCB010000008.1:31882149-31904624 GCA_030068295.1 Euristhmus nudiceps | reverse complement strand
AAATTCTGTGCAAGTGGAAAGAGGCAGGAAAAGTGTAGCAGTGTGTGCAAAAAGAGTCAGGTTGTGCAAAATGAGCAAATGAGAGAAATTGCAGCAATGTGACTGATTGAGGGGGAAAAAAGCCGTTACCAGAACAGTTTTTTTTTTTTTTTTTAATCTTCTCACCCACCTATCAGTGTGGCCAGAGAACAGTGCGGCACTGTAGGCGAGAACTTGATAATGATGAGGTACTCATCATCCCCTAAATCTTGAACGTCCACACATTTTTCAGTCACCACATCCAGCTCCTCCAGTGTACTGGGTTTCTCTGGATCCCGAATCGTGCGAATAACATCTACAAAAAAACATGAATACAATAACTGAAGATATGATCAACACACATTTAAACTGTCCAAAATGTAAAAAAATGTCTCGGATTTTGCATTTTTTAAATAAGAGTAATAAGCAGAGGGAATATACTCAGGAAAAGTTTTAAATAGCTGATTACCTAAATCTGACTTAAATACTTATTACTTTTCCCTTTAGACACTCACTTCCTGTTTTTATCACCACATGATAACATCTATTCACAGTAATGTATTATCAACATATAATTTTACAAATTCTACACTGAATATCAATCAAGAAAAACACAAAATTATTATTATTACCTCCATTACAGAGGTTATATTTAACCCCTATTTGGTGTGTTTGCTTGTTTGTTAGCAGTTGTGTGGGTTTTCATGAAATGTTCCCCAGAGGTGGGGCTCTGGACAAGGAAGACTCCATTAGACTTTGGAGATCATCTGGATAAAATTCGGATCCAGGATTTCTTTTTTTAAACTTTGGGAGATTAACATGTCAGTTCATATAGAAGATTGTTGAACCTGGCGGAGGTTTGTGCTTCCTGTTCTTGTTATTTATGAACTGTAAACTTAGAAAATGTCATTAATGCACAAACCAGAAATATTCAACATACAAAAGCATTATTCTAGTTATTTTTCATATATCTAATTTACGATGTATTTCTAATTTTAGCTGTGTTATTGTAATTTTATTTGATTTTAATTTTTTGGATTGTACCTTTTTTTGTTTTTGTAAAGCACTTTGGTCAGCTTCAGGTGCATTAAATATTCTATAAAAAATAAACTCAAGTTGATTTATAAATTCTAAGCTTGAAAAAAAAGAATCACAATGAAAAGATTTCAACATACTAAACTTTAAATGTTGAGGGCAATAAAAGAGTCTTACAATGATACAGTATATATATATATATATATATAAAATGTAAAATGATTGTGGGGTTTGTTTTTGTACTTTTTCCCCTATATTAAAGGTTTCTGAAGTAAAATCTCTCTAACAGGGAAAACTTAGAGGAACAGTTGTGTCACCGTTTACCTTCTCGCACCACTTACCATACACTTCTAGAGCCTTCTCCTCCATCTTTTTGGACCTCTGTGCATTCTTTTCAGCGTAAAGTCTAGAGAGCTGAAAAACCTTATTTACAATACAAGAAATTATCTCCATTTTCTAAACGGCTCCATAATCGCGCTCTGCGACATTGACAATGGAGAGTCAAGCTGTATTTGACTGAGTAATGGTGGTGTCCGAAATCGCTCCTTACACCCTAGATAAGTGCACTTCATGGGCTATGACGCAATTCACTTTCATGAGTTTATACTGCCTCTGTAGGGTACTAGACAGCGATTAAGGCTCCAACCGAAAGGTCAACTTTCACTTCCGTATTTACACGAGGCATGAGTAAATGATATCCGAATTGAAGACGGAAAATAACAAAGGAAACATAAATTAAAACCTGCTAAATATGACTTGGTATATTCATATGAAATATATAAATATTTATAATTATGATTATACCTCTTAATTAACTTGTTTCTTCACACCGACGCCGCTCAATTAATTGGTTATCTTCTACTTCTGTCTGGCTTCAGGCCCAAGCCTAAACTAGCTGTTATTTTATTGGTTAAATTTTAGCACGTGACGATGCATGGCACGTGATTGTCAGCTGTGTGATGTTTGTTTCTTCCTATTTTTCTTGGGATGCCAGCTTTCTGGGTTTCTCTAGTAAGAGAAGAAAGGAAGAGTGTAGTGGAGATATTAGTTTGTGTACCTTAGCGCGCAGTTTAGACTTTCTGAGGAATAGTTGAGAGTTGCACCATGTTAAGTAGGCCTGAGAGGCGAGCACACAGTGCGTTGGAAGTTGCCCTCGTACCTGACAGTGGCTTCAACACGGATGTCGAGAACATTGTTGAAGCCAGAATGGCCGCTGGCTGTTCACTGCTTTGCTGTCTGAGTGTTGATGGGAAACTGATGCTCAGTGATGTTTCTGATCCGAGTACTCCCGTGCATGTGCACGAAGACTCGTACGCAGAGTGAGTTTACTGGCTTTTCACCAAGCAGTACATTTCTCTTCATATTAGGGGTCTTCCTCCCTCTCTTCCTCTCTTCCTTCCTCTCCCTCTATCCCTTCCTCCCCCTCCCTCTATCCCTTCCTCTCCCTCCCTCTCTTCCTCCCTTTTGTCCTTACTCTTCCTCTCTTCCTTCCTCCCTTCCTCTCTTCCTTCCTCTCTTCCTCTCTTCCTTCCTCCCTTCCTCTCTTCCTTCCTCCCTTCCTCTCTTCCTTCCTTCCTCTCTTCCTCCCTCCCTCTCTTCCTCCCTCCCTCTCTTCCTCTCTCTCTCCCTCTCCCTCCCTCTCTTCCTTCCTCCCTCCCTCTCTTCCTTCCTCCCTCCCTCCCTCTCTTCCTTCCTTCCTCCCTCCCTCTCTTCCTTCCTCCCTCCCTCTCTTCCTTCCTTTCCTCCACCCCCCATTCCGCTCTCCTTTCCTCCGGTCAGGCAGGCAGGCAGGCACACAGGGTGTCCCAGAAGTTCAACCTCATTGATTACTGCAACAAACTTTTGGGGTTGAATCTCACTTATTTACTGAAAGGTTTAATCCTGTTAGGCCTAACTGTGGAGGTCTTTGGATTGTGAGGAAGAAACCGGAGTACCCAGAGGAAACTGATGAAAACACAGGGGGAACATGCAGACTCCACACAGAAACAACCAAGCCCAAGACTCGAACCCAGAACCTATGTGCTGTGAGGTGGATGTGCCAAAAGCTACACCACTGTGCCAATCTCGCAACTGACAAGGACATTTCTGTGTGTTGCTTGCATGTTCTCACACTGTTATGGGGGATTTAGTTCTGAAAAAATGTCCTGTGGCACAGAAATACTGTGGAATGCCCCATTGGCCCTGTGGTAGACGTGATCTGTTCAGGGTATGCCATGTCTCTCGCCTGAAGTCAACCTGGGATTGGCTTCAGCTTTACCTGTGACCCTGACAGAACTGCTAATGATGATGGATGGAACACAGTCCATCGTTATTAAAGGTCAATGAGAATGGATGGATGGATAGGCACAAGTAAAACACGGCAAATTAAGAGCATTTCTAGACATAATTTGCTTCATATATATTCATTCTCCTTGTGTAAAATGACTTGTTTTCATGCTTCCTTGTTTAGCGACATCATGTTCTGTCAAAAATAGCAAAATGTACACTATGATACTAGACTAATTGAACAGCATATAAAGGTATGCTCACACTCGGCCAACGTTGGTCCTGATCTTTACCAATGTTCCTGATTATCATGTTGAAAATAATTTAGACATCGTTAAAGATCAGTACTTCTGAGAAGATCTGTTCACATCAGTAAAGATTGAGACAGCATCGATGAAAGGTCAGTGAAACATCAGTAAAGATCAGCAAGACATTGGGACACATTGGTACAACATTCAAACATTAGGACACACTACTGTATGATGCACTATGATGCTAGACTAATTGGACACCATGTAAAGGTATGCTCACACTATGCCGATGTTGGTCCTGATCTTTACCGATGTTCCTGATCAGCATGTTCAGAATAATTGAAACTTCGGTACAACATCGGTTAAGGTCGGTACAACGTCAGTAAGGACCAGTCAACATCAGTAAAGATTGGCACAACATTAGGACACATCGGTCAAGATTGGTACAACATCCAGGGCTGTAGTGGTGAGTACACGCCGTGTACTCACTTATTTTAGTGGCTGAGTTGCGTGTCCTGACTTAATTTGGTTTACTTTATAGTTTATCAATGTAAATCTCCGCAAATGTGTAAATAAAAAGCGGAGATGAAGTGCTAAATAGTTTCAAAGCCCCTCCCAGATGACGAGATGAAGCACGAAATGGCTTCAAAGCGCCACAACCACCCCTCCCTCTCCGGCTTCGCCTGCCTTGGTTGTTTCGCTGCCATCGTGTACTCACTTAGTTTTTGACCACTACAGCCCTGACAACATCGGTAACAATTGGTACAGCATCCAAACATTAAAATACATCAGTATCATGTGAGCCTACCTTAAGTCCTGGCAAAGTTTGCATAACCTTTTTGCAGTGCTTCCATGACACTGGCTGTCTTTTGCTCATCTGCACTCCATAATTCCACATTATCTAAATCATGAGTCTCAAACTCGTTCCCAAAAGCACAATGTGGCTGCAGGTTTTTGTTTCAACCAAGCAGCAGCACACCTGATGATTCGGGTCTTCAGGCAGTTGATTGGTCAGTCTCTGTATAGAGCACACAGATGGACCAATCAGCTACCTGAAGACTCAGATCAGCTGATTAGATGCTGTTTTGCTGCTTGGTTCAAACAAAAACCCGCAGCCGCACGGCCCTTTTGGGAACGAGTTTGACAGCCCTGATCTAAATAAATCCTTAGCTGTGTTTGCAGTGAATGATATCTATTCTCTTATCTTGTTTGTTAGTTTTCTCTGGGAAGTGTCCACTGAGCAAAATAAAGTGGAAAAGCCCAGACTCCTGACTGTTAAACCAGACTGTAATCTCAGGCTTCAAGAGATTCATTCAGAAATTCGGCTGACGTCAGTGTCCGAGTGCGCTCCAACACGACTCCTTCAGCTCGTCAACAAGGACTTGGGTGAGTGTTCAAACATATTATGTATTCATGTACACTACATACGTTACATTCTGGTTCCTATGTGTTTTTATTAAATGATAACAAGTAAACATCCTGCAGGACTATCAGATCCATGGCAACCATAACACATTTAACTTAGCTTTTACCTACCCTGTGGGAAAAATTTAAAGTCTCGCCCCATCCCTACGGGAAACGCGAAAAATTATATTTCATTAAAGCATCATTTTAAAGTGAAATATTCACGTTATTACTTTAAATCGGTTAATTAGACTCTGTCGCCACCTCGTGTTCACATCCTTCCAGGAACACTCTAAGCGATTTTCGGGCGGGGTAGGTAATTAATCTCTAGCTCTGAAGCATGGTGGCGGGTGCATCTTACATTTACAGCATTGGGGAGACACTCGTATCCAGAGCGACTTAGTTATTTTTAAAGAGCTGAGTATTGAGGGTTAAGGGCCTTGCTCAAGGGCCCAGCAGTGGTGATTGTGAGGATTGAACCGCTGAATTTGGATCAGTTACCTATTGCCTTAATCACTATCTTTCCAATACAGGATACCCTTATTATTTGCGGGAGTTACGTTCCTTCCCCCGATGAATCCTGAAAATTCGCAAATTATTGATGCAGTTTTAAAACACCTATGTATGATGATATATATACGCCAAAATATGCTTCCCAAACACATTCTAAAGACTCATTAATACAGTAATAATGACATTTTAATTTAATTAAAACATTTTAATTTGGTAGAGTGATATTTATTAATAAGAGCAAAATCCGTGAGTATGCGGGACCGCAAACAGCAAACCGCGAATAGACAAGGACATACTGTACACCCCAACTAAGGAGGTTAAGGATTACAACACAGTTGGACTTCAATAATGACATAAAAAACGGATTGTCGTCAGGACAACCCAGGCAAACTATTATTTGTGCAATATCTACGGGTGGTCTTGTATTAGACTTGTTTTCGTGAGGTCTCTACATTTGGAACGGAGGTGTACACCAAATCGGTGGTCTGTTTGCAGCACGGTATCATAAACCATCACTCACCTTGTTTGTGAACTGACTGATCTTATCCACGCCGTATTCGCCAGGAGTCGATGATGCGGAGTCTGAATGTGGTCTGGATCAGGGAGTGGACTTTGACTGGACGATAAGGAACGATGGAGATGTCACTGATCTTGACGAACAGCTCGAGGGACTGTTGACATTCGCTCAGGAGAGGACACGGGGGCACCAGTGCACACAAGACAGTACAAAAACAAATGAACCATGAACTGAAGTCCGACTGGACAAATAACTTGTGGGTTGTTATTGTAGCCCATGTTAAATAAAGTTTTTGAGTCCCACACCCCCCTCCCAGGTCAAAGAAAAAAAGATGTTGTGTTTCCGGTAATATGGGTTGAAAAGTCTAGGGTCAGTATAAATTTTTTTTTTATCCCTCCTATAAGTTGTATTCAATGGGACTCATGACTGAAGCTACTTTTTACAACAGACAGAGGAAGCGTATCTCAGATCTGTTCTGTTCACGCTCAGGTCTGATTCTTTGGGATGTATTACAGGTGGCACATGGGAAATACTGTATATATCGGCTATACAGTAATCTATTCCTGTATTTTTTTATTACTTTTCCTGCAAAAACTAGTTCAACTTGGATTTCCCACATAATCTCTCCTCTGATATAAAACAGGATTTTCCTGATCAGCACGAGGTAGAGCGCTGATCTAGTCTGTTCTGCGCTTCCTAAATAAATAATAAATCCCCAGGTTTAATGAATAAAAACCTCAAACAGATTATTATCCTCCGATTGGACATGGAATGAACGAATCAGGGAGGAAGGCGCGGGTTTTAGGCGCAGCTCCTTGCTGCACTGTCACACTCACACAACCACATATACACACATGTTCACATAATGCAGGTTGAAATAGCGGCTGTCCTACAAACCAAAACTGAGCAGTTTATACTGAAAGACACAACTCATTGACCCACTGGATTCAAGACCATTAAATGGAGGCGACATGTAAAATAATACAGAGTAACAAGCACTTTTATTTACATTTTAAGGGCCGGTTCAGCACAGCACACGACACACAGCTGGTGCAGGCTCACGTGTTTGATGGTTTTCGAGGAGATCGTGCATTTTTTTTCGGCCAGCCGAACCCAAATCCAACCGAAAAAAGTTGCATCGTTTCTCCGTATTTTGTGGTGATATCGCTTACATGTGATTCCTTAGTACTAAACTAAGCAGCTGAAGTTTTTTCACTGAAATACTTCTACAAAAATATTTAGTTAGGGAGAAAAAGTCGGGTCGTTCGGGTAGCTGGAAACAACTTTTTTTTTTCCGACGCAACACCATGATCAGCAATTCAACCCGTAATGATCATTTGTTTCTCACACATACTCAAGTGAAATGAGCAGGCACCATGAGTGCCTGAGTAAGTCTATTAAACCAGAACAGATTTGTTCGAGTTGATATTACCTTACTTTTAAGCCATGTAAATTTACAAAATAAAAACTTCTTGTATTCATGGATTGATTTTCTAAGAGAGGACCTGGCACGACCGTCCGTGTAATTCGCTTGGTTTTATCCTAAAGGGAGTGGTTTTATTTGGACTCCGCCTCCAAGTTTTTCCGCAATCTAAATATTTTCCTGTTCGCCGAAATTGTATAGAAACTGGACACAAGTAAATAGACACCCAAAATTTCAGAATGAATATTTTCTGGTCGAAGAAAAGGCTTGCGTGTTGCGATCTAGCCATAATATCCCGTTTGGTGAAGATGGAGCGTAACGGCGTTTTACGCTGCTTTGGAGTCCTCTGCAATATCTGCAGCCTTGGATCGGGGATTTTTCTCCATCCCATAATCCGGGTTGACCTGGTCATGGACCTGTGGTGGTCTTACCTTCACCGTTGACAGGCATGTTCAAACTGTGGTTGATTTGTCGCTGGCTGATTCCGCCCTCTGACCTGCAATTCGACCGCTCTGAAAATCTGAATTTAATGACCACTAGTCAATCTGCTGTATAAATATGTACTAACAAAGGTGTACTAAAGTTATATAAGCATGTCTCACACTACAGGAGCTCAACACCCATTAGATTCGCAGAGATGTGGAATTGTGGGGCAGTCAGAGGGTGGCATTAGCCAACGACAAATAGCCGACAATTTGAACAACCCTCTGTCAACCGTAAGCAGTTCAACAGTGAAGACAAGACCACCATGGATTCACGCTGCCTTCGCTCTGTAGACAGCAGTGGAGAAAAAATCCCAGATCCAAGGCTGCAGACATCACAGAGGAATCTACAGCAGCTCAAACACCGTTACGCTCCATCTTCAAATGGGTTACGGCTGAGCAGCAAATATTCATTCTGAAATTTTGGGTGTCCATTTCCTGTACAATGCCCTGATATTTACAGATGTTCTCCAAGATAACTTGGAGACCTTTATTATCACTGTTGCATGAACAATGAAAAGCCATTTGGCAGCTCTTTTGTTTAGCAGCAACTTAGAAAAGAAAGTACACAAAATACAACTAAGGGGCTTCACTAAGCTATACATGTGGAAATACCTGAATACACATACCTACATGTGCACGTATAGACACATATCCCAAGATACACACCGGATAAGAGGTAGAGCTTTAATTATAAGGTGCACGGCCCTAAAATATTGTGCATTTCAGACCTACTCTAATCATGAATCTTGCACCGGAAACATTAAACATGAGTACTACACTTGATTACTATTGCCAAGTCCAGAAAGGTGGTCTGTATGATGATTATTCAGTGTGTGATGGTGTTATGTTTATCAAACCCTGTTCTTGAGTGTTAGTTTGTTTTTAGTGTCCTGTACCTTTTACTGGAAGGGAGAGGGGAGAAAATTGGGTGTCCAGGGTGTGTGGGGGGGCCCCTGATGATTCCACTGGCTCACCTCTGAAGTCTGTCAGTATACATTTCACTGAGGGAGGGCAGTAAAGTTCTAATTACCCGCTCTGCCGTCCTCACCACCTGCTGCAAGGTCTGCCTGTCCTCTGCAGTACAACTACTGAAACACACTGTACAGCAGCATGTCAGGAGAACGTTGGAGCACTCCACCCTCTCTATCAATGTAAAGGGCAGAGTTCTCCATTTAGGATTCTCTGAAGTCCTATCATCTCTGTTTTGGAATATTATCAGAGCATGATGGGTAACAAGCACCTATTGATGCAAAGGCCTTTTATTATTTTTAAAGCTTTAAATAAAATCCAAATGAAACATGGGTCCACTTTATAACATGGCTGAAAATAAACAAGCACAGAAAGCTCATGAAGTGTTCTAGTACTTTATTATTTAAAAAAAAAAAAAAAAAAAAAAAAAAAAAAAAAGAATTTTGATCTTGTGTCACTCATATTACAATGAAACACTGATAGCAAAATGTTTACATCTTGAAATTTGTAATTCCAGTTAAAAAGGTTCTTGGTGCTTTCAAGGTTGTTTATTCCCCCCCCCCCCCATTCACTCTACGAGTGTACACAGAATACACATTACACTGAAGAGATGTTCAGATCATAACACCTTTAAACTATTCACCCTCATGCTCTTGCATATTGAACCCCTTCACCTTGATTGTGGCAGTGGAAGTGCGTCATCCCGTCTCTTGGCCTGGAACCCCATTGTGACCGTACGAGAAAAAGGAACGAGCCTTCGTCCAGAAAAGACTAAAGCTGGTTTAACTACCTCTAACCTGATTCAGAGCATCCTGCTGTTCTATACCCAACCATTAAAGAAATGGAAAGGTTGAACCATTTAGAGTCAGCCGGCCATCTTTGTTTGGTTTGCAGAGCAAGATACATAATTAGTGATGGTTCTTAACTTCTAAGCAAACTGCATGGTTAAGAGTACAATAACATCATACTATAATGGTCCCGCATGGCACTGGCACAGAAAATTACAGATTTGTTACAATGCAGAGTGCACGAGTGTTAAAGGGGGTGGGTGGGTGTGTGGATTTCAGCAATGACAAGAATCACGTCTCATTTTGCACTGCAACCTTTCCAGTTCTTTTTAATGTACATTGTGTTAATATTGCACTGTTGGACCAAGTCAACCAATCAGAACAGACAGCCATCTCATTACCCAACCGTACATAATTACAGGAATGGATCCAATTAGAAATCTTATTTCGACTCAAGACAGCGGTGCGTCTTCAAATGCAGTTTCACTTAAAGAAAAAAAAAAAAAAAAGCTAGATATGTGACCAAAAAAATAATTAAGGGCTAATACTGAGGGCTGAAGCTGGAAAGTGAGGAATGAAGCTAAAGTGCTACCTACACCAAAAAGGCAACTCGCCCTTGTTCAGCCACCCAGCAATAATAGAAGTGGGTGAGGTGGGTAGTGAGGAAGGGAAGGGAGGAGAAAAGAGAAGGAGGAGGGTGTGCACAGACTTTTAGAAACTGTTGAGATCCGCCAGGGTGTTGTCCAGGGTGGCATGGATGCGGAGGTTCTCCTCTTTAGCGAGGGTGAGCTTCTCTGTAAAACAAAAACGGCAAAGTAGAGGGAGTGTGAGAGAAGTCCTGGATGGCTTGCGGGGACAGATCAGAATCGGATATCCTGCCCGACACCACAAACACGCAGCGTGTACATATTTCACTCTGGTTGAGGGTTTTCCCCGAGACTATACGGAAAGGAAATCTAATGCCGAAAAGATTCAACTCTGATAACACAGGGCTGAGATTATTAGGAAACTGAAAGACAGGCATGTCTGATGTCATCCTTTACACAGAGGCCAAAAAGCACAACATGCTAAAACATGTTAAAGGCAGCAAGCGTCAACATTATATGCAAACAGGAAGCAAAGTTCTGAACCAGTGACATCAAGAAGCTATGAAACAATCAAATCACGGGGAATACAGTGGGATCGTTCCACTGTAACCTATAAACAGACACTTGTATAAGGGACAGCGTGTCTCTCCAGAAACGACCCAAGCATTTAGATAAATCGCATAGAATCACAGCTCGGCTGTTTATTATTCGCATATTTGTCATTTTAATCACCATGGTGACAGACAGAACAACTTTTTGAAACAAACACCAACACATTACCAGTATGCGTGCACTGGAGCACCATCACTACCATCATAACTGCTCCAGACCCGTCTGATTCATCCTGGTTCTCTTTACTTCCCTTCTGCCTCACTTGGCCTCCCACACACACTCCCTAAAGATCGTCAGTGCAGAATAATGTCCTCCAGAACAGTCCAGGTTCCACCCTCTTTCTGCTTTATGACAACATCTATTCCTAAAACTGAACAAATAAATCAGGGGGGAAAAAAAAAAAAAAAAAAAAAAAACCCTTAAAGGCACGGCTGGTGTGATCATGTCAAGCCGAAAATGATTAGTCAACTCTCTCTTTCTGCCTCACCCTCGCTAAACCTGCTTTCTAAATACCAGCATTAATATGTGATTAGCTCAGGTACAAATGAGCGCTATGACATTAACCAAAAAAAAAAAAAAAAAAAAACCTATCACCATACATCTTTCTTTGCATGAACCGAGATGCAGGACATGACTCGTCTACATTATCAACCATATTGGCTCAACTGGCTACAGATGAACCTCTTACACTCCCTGATGGGTTTCTAACACGGGCTTCATTTTGTTAATGCCATATTTCTCATAGTTGACGGCAAAGATGGCGACAATGACTCCCCATAACATGTCTGAAAACAATGACTGTGAAAGTTCATCACCGTGCAGCACATGGATTGCTCATGTCTGTCAGGATAAAAACTAGAGCCTGACTAAAAACACCATATTCTCCCTGCCACCAAGAAAACACAGGGATCCCTGGCTGAAGATCAGCAACCTGATGGGCATCACGTCTGAACAGGAAAAAAAAAAAAAAAAACCACCCAGTTCAAACTGAGTTCATGATTTAGGACCTAGTTGTCGGATAACCACCTGAACCGCATGTTAACCTACAATCAAGTTTCAATGAGGATGGGTTTACATTTTGAGTTCGGTTCCTCCCTCATGTCAACTGAGAGAATTTTTTCCCTGGCCGCCGTGAGCGTGTTCATTAGGGGTGTGTAGGGTTTGTAAAAGAAATGTTAAATCCTTTTTATTATTATTATACTATGTGAAGCTACTTTGCAAAAATGACCACAGGGTCCAGATGCTCCCACTGAAAGGATATTTCATACGTCAATACAGAACATGCACAACAGGTTTGAAAGCCCAGCTCCAGAACACACCAAGTAAACATCCAGAAACTAAAGTGTGACGGAAAAAAACCCACTCATCACTCCCAAGCCACTTTGTGGGTGGGAACTAAAAAGCACTCTACAAATAAACCAGAGTTCTGCAGGCTTAACAATGCTGTGTTTTGGCCTGACCCCACAATGACCACTTAACAGGGAATAAAACTCTACTGTATCCCACATAAAGCACTGACTACATTCTAGGAGTTACTGAAATCATGCCCACACCCCTATCAGAGAGTAGCTTGCTCTTGCAACAAGGGTTAAAATAAAAACACACCCCTGAACACGTTGTTTGGCGAATTGCTATGTACCAGCATGTCCACCTTTTAAAATGTGGAATTCATCTCTGGTATGTGGCATCACAGACAGCCAGTGAGCGCTGGACTGTAACTAGGGCTGCAACTAACGATTATTTCAATAAACGATTATATTTTCGATTAATCGGATAGAACACCAGCATTTTATAATGTTTATTCCTGTATTCAAGTGACAGAACATTTTTTTCAATCATGAAATTTCAATATCGAAATTAAACACCTGAACACTTCACCACACCTCATTTGGCAGAAGTAAGTGCTAGCACTAGCTAAGCTAAGCTCGGTAGTCAGAGTTACTTAAAGACTGCAAGGCAGGGTAATTTTAGTGTTGGTTTGCATCTGCCCTGATAAGCTCTTGAAGGACGAGAGACTCATCATGCTTTGACAAAGTGGACTGCTGAACAAACCTTTATTCAGGATGCCCAAAACACACCTCTATTAAGACTAACAGAAGACAGTTCAGCCTTCCTCAATCGGAGGAAGCTTACTGACTGGAGGAGGGGGGAAAAAATAAATAAAAAAACAAAACCGAACACAGTAATCTTGAAAACCGAGAATCCATGAGACAAAAGTCACGACTTCACGAAACGAATCAGCAAAACCGATAAAAACAGGGCAGCTTATACGAGGGGTAGTCAAAAAGTTCAGACAAATGCCATAATTTCTTTATGGCATTTGTCTGAGAACTTTTTGACTAACCCTCGTATAGCGTCCAAAACCCGATCAGACTGACTAGCCAAACTCTATTCAGCTGGGAGGAGGCAAATGCGCGACATGGCAGTGTGACGGCGCCCCCAAGTGGCGAAATCACGCAGCGGCATGACACCATCGTTCATAGAACCGACTAAATCGACAACCAAATTCATCAACTCTTAATCGATTCGTTGTTGCAGCCCTAACTAACGTTTAGCATTTGCCTACTCGTATGCACATACACACTGTTAGTCTGTTCACAGTGCTTCTCTCACTGCTCTATACACATCCATAGCACACTGCATATACATAGAATTATGCATATAGCATATCCATATTACATCTGAAGACATGTACATTGTTTTTGAAAATTAGAGAAACTTGTATATACACAGAACATCTGTATATTTGTCCATATTACATATACAGCCATCCCTCACTATATCGCGCTTTAGGTTCTGCGGTTTCAGTGCATTTTTTTAAAAATCGGACTCTGATTCAGAGTTAAGGCATTTCTTACTTTATTTACATCTATTGTCACGACACCGCATGGCGTCACCACTTAGGGGCACTGTTGCAGTACTCTTCATTGGTTCCTGTAGGCTACGTGCAGTGCGTTCACCTTCCGCACCTGTAGTCCATTAGACTGCACACTCCCTTATCGCTGAGCACCGCTGAAGTGCAACCCACGAACTTTCCCGCTTGAGACTCTTAAAGAAAGAGACAGTGTACCTATTGACACTGAATAACAGCCTGTTATTAAATAACCACTGGGTTACAAAAACACTCAAGTGCAGGAAAAAAGTTAGTCGATCGGGTGAGTGGAAACAAATGGTTTTTTTTGGCCTTATATACACACTACAACCTGTACATGACTGTTCCCACTTTACACTGTGCTTATAGATACACAACTGCTTCTAGCTGTACATACCGCACATTCTGTACAAATTGCACTTGCTGCTCTGCTCTTCTGATTAGATATTAAACTGCATTTCATTACTCTGTATTTGTACACGTGTAATGAAAGTTGAATTTAGTCTATAAATCGATAATCTCTTTGGGAAACGTCCATACATGGTATGGCAGTGAAGCCACATCGTGCCTGACAAATTACTGTACCAATTACATTCCATTAAATCAGCTTTATAATTTTGACCAAGGTTGTATCGTGCCATGGGCTACTTTTGCTCTTGATGGAACTACATGAGATATGCTGAGTGCAGGCATGCATTTGAAAAAAAAAAGGAAAAAAAATCAGGTTACCTAATAAGAGAGCAAGAGAGTGCGCGCATGTAAACGCCAGAGAAGTGATGAAATAAGAGCGGATGGATTGATGAGGATGAGTGGGAACGAACGCAGGATACTGGTCTCGACAAGACTCAAGAATGAGCTGCTAGCAAAGGCGATGTGAGAGCGAGTGGGAGGAAGGGAAGAGAATGTAGGCGAGATTCTCTTTCACTAGAGAGAATGATAAAAATGGTCTGCAACACTGGTCTCAACATGCATGCGGTTTCCTTGACATCGAAGCCATGCTCTGAAAGGAAAATTATTCAAAAAGTGACTATAAATATCAAATAATTAAACACCACCTTTTTAAAGGTCTTATTTAAAAGGTCTCATTTAAAATTTTTATACATTTATTCCTATTTATCTACTAAAAATTGTCTAACATTACAAATAGAGTATAATTTATACAAATGCTCTGCTTATACAGAAACCCAATCACTACCACAAGCACAAACAACTGAAATAAGTTGCACAGTAATGCCAATCCCACGCCGCCTCCGCCACCCCACCATGCAGGAAACCACTTCATATGCCTCTAATCCTGTTATTTAGTAGAAGGAGCTCAATCACACACCAACCTTCACTACACTGAACTACAGCTCTCAGAGCAAGCGACGAGGCTGCTAACGGTAACAGAAAACTGCGTGTAGGTGGCAAACTAGGTTTATTTTCATCCGTTCTACCATGTTACCTTCTCAGCTACTTCACCAAGAAATCACAGGGCAGTGAAACCACAGGGGTAGAGGGAGGCAAAACATACCAGGCTAATTAGCACACGCATCAAGAAAGGCCACAGAACAAAATCTGGCGGGTGAGCTGGTCCTTCATTCACATAACGCTCAATTATTTATTAATGTGCTTATAATATCAATGTAAGCCCAGGAGCGTTCCCTACCAAGACCGTTCCCTAAACATCTCCTGCAAGTCCCAAGTGCCCTACGAGGGAGGGACCATGCCATTGTAGTGAACCCAGGCTGCCATGCCTAAACAGCGACGCCCTTGCTAGGTTTTATTGGCCATGCCGTTTGTGCCCTCATCTAATTAAAGTAGTGCAACTCTGCACGCGTGCACACACACGGTCCTGGTTCCATTCACATTTTTAAATGCCCTATGCTCTGCCAGGAAAGAAAGAAAAGGGGGGAAAAGAAAAAAAAAAGAAAAGAAAAAAGGGCGTGCATGCAGCTCACTCCACAGCAGGCACATGCCAAGTATTTACATGGAGATCATCGGATTAAGAACACTGTCCGGCTTCTCTAATGTCCCTGCACTCTGTTTCTGCCCGCTCATCTGTGGGCGTATACACAGCAGTGAGAAGGCGCACGCAGTGTTTTGTGGAAGGATATGGATTTTCAAGCCGCCTACCTTCCAACTCATCAACCGTCTTCTCCAGTTTGTTCACCGTTCTTTCGCTGGATTCGGCACGGCTCTCCGCCTGAGGAAGAAAACAGCCAAGACACGTTAGATTTACTAGGTGTGTCCAAAAAAAAAAAATAAATAAATAAAAAAATAAAAAATAAAAAAAAAAAACCACTTGTTTTACTGCAGCAAAAATGAAAAGATATTCCGCCCTTTCCACTTTTTTGACCTGTAATTGTTCATGAATCACCGAGTTATGACACCAGGATGTCAAAGAACGTTAGAACATGTTTAACTTTCATTTCTAGATCGTGCCTCCCAGTTCACCGAGTGCAGTTATTGAAAGGCAACCAATCAGAGCAGAGTAGGCGTGGAGAGCAGGCCTTAAATGGGAGGAGGAAGTGAAACAAGCAGGATAGCACATACAATGCTGCCTCTACTTTGCACTTCAGTGCTTTGCAGATTTTTCGAAAATATTCATCGATTTATAAAAAAAAAAAAAAAAAAAAAAAAAAAATTTTTTTTTAATCTGGAAAGTTAAGTGAAATGCCACGAACTTGCTACCGACTCTGGTTGACCGTTCTGAAATCTCACTAGCTGATTGGTCGAGATGGATTTCCCAGCATCCACACAACTCCGTAAACCGAACAAGCAAAAGTCAGGCGGCCGTCGCTATCGTCAAAGTGAGTAGAGCTGAAGTAAAATTACGTTAAGTTCTAAAAACACATTTCTTACATCTATGTATAATTACACATATGCGATTTATATTATTTATATTTTATTTACATCCTATGCATTGTTTTTGAATGTTTAATTGTTATAATAGCGTTGAATATGTATTTATTGATATTATATACACATATACGTCAGTGGGGGGGGGGGGGTGTCGATCCTACTTCGTGGAAATTCGGTGTTCGCATAGGGTCTCGCCCCAAGATCACCACCAACTCCGGTTTGGTACTCAGCTCTGAAATCTCGCAAACTGATTGGTCGAGACGAATTTCGCAGCATCCACGTAACCCCGTAAACCGAAGAAGAGGAAGCGGAAGTCAAGCGGCAGAGAACAGCCCAATTAAAATTACATTAAAAGTTACATTAATTGTACATTAATTACTTTTAATTACATTAAAAGTTCTAAAAACACATTTCTTATATCTATGTACAGTTACATGTATGTATTTTATATTTTATAAAATATAAAAATTGAATTGTTATTATAAGCATTTATAAGAGTTGAATATGTATTTATTGATATAATAATAATTATAATAATAGTTTTGAGTTTGGATATGAAGAGTGGCAGAGAATCAATGGTTCGGAGGTCAGGAGAGAGAGAGTTCCAGAGCTGGGGGGCAGAGTGACTGAACGCTCTACTCCCCGCGGTAACGAGGCGAACAGGGGGGACAGAGCACTGGAGAGTGGAAGAGGCGTGAGCGAGCAGGAGTGGCGACGTGAAGGAGGTCATATGTATGGTGGGGCCATGTTGTGAAGTGCTTTGAAAGTGATGGAGTATTTTGAGATTAATTCGCTGTCTTACGGGAAGCCAGTGGAGTTTTTGTAAGACGGGGGTGATGTGGTGATACGTGCTGCAGAGTTTTGGAGAAGCTGCAGTTTCTGGAGGGATTTATTCGGGAGACCAAAAAGAAGTGAATTGCAATAATCAATCCGGGAGGTATTGAGACTATGAACAAGGATGGCAGTGGTGTGAGGGGTGAGAGAGGGACGCAGACGAGAGATGTTGCGCAGGTGAAAATATGCGGAACGAGTGATGTTAGTAATGTGAGAATGAAAAGACAGTGTACTATCAAGGATGACACCCAGACTCTTAATCTGAGGGGAAGAAAGGACAGTCGAGTTATTGATGGCAATGGAGACGCTATTAGATTTGGAGAGAGTGGAAGAGGTGCCTACCAGGAGGATTCCACTGTTTGGTGGAGAGATAGAGTTGGGTGTCATCCGCGTAGCAATGAAAATGGATATTGTGTTTGTGAAAAATGTAGCCAAGTGGAAGAATGTAGATGATGAAAAGGAGGGTCCCCAGGACAGAACCCTGGGGCACACCGGTAGAGACAGGGAAAGTGTTAGATTTGTGGGATTTAAGTTGAATGAATTGTGTGCGACCAGAAAGATAGGAAGTGAACCATGTGAGGGGGGTGTGGGCGATGCCGACGGAGGACAGTCTGTCAAGGAGAGATTATATACACATATACATGTATGTATCAAGTACGTATACATCAGTCGGGGGGGGTTGATCCTACTTCGTGGAAATTCGGCATTCGCGTCAGGGCTCAGCCCCATTAACCGTGAAAAGTGAGGGATCCCTGTACTGTGTGCATTCCATCTGTGCTGAGAGCACTTTAAGTTTGTGATTTATTCTCTTACTTTACATGCTCGTGTTTCTATAAACGCACACATGCAAACATTTCAGAGCTCCACTTTTAGGAAGTGCTTAAATATTTATAACAGTAAATACAGCGATTAAAGTGACATTGAAAGTGAAACCGGCAGTGTTAATGACAATGACAGTAATGTGCCGAGTGAACTCTGATGTGAGTCTTCCACGGTAGATGTGTCGCCTTCCAGAGCTTCGAAAGAAATCATGTTAAAACACGAACTCCCCCAAAAATAAACGTAATGGAATAAAACAGGAGGTGCACAACAGTGTGATGCAAACACCATTCTGTTAAAGTTCCGTTAAAATAAGTTTAACTGGTTGAGGATTACAAGGAGTCAGTTTAGGGGGATTGGGCATCTGATTAGAAGGCTTTCTGGTCGCTTATCTTTAGAGGTGTTCCAGGCACGTCCAACTGGAAAGAGTCCCTGGGGCAGACCCAAGGGGAGGGATTATATATCCCGTCTGGCATGGGAATGCCTCGGGATCCCCCAGGAGAAGCTAGAGAGGGTCGCTGGGGCGAGGAATGCCTGGGTTTCCCTCCTAGACCTGTTGCCTCAATGAACCGACCTCGAATAAGCAGAAGATGATGGATGGATGGATGACAGGGACAAATAGTGAACCCTATATGCTGCTCCAGCATTGCTAGCAGGTAATACAGTGAAACAAAACTAACACTGACCAAGCTGACACTTGTGGTGGATCAGATACTGGTACTGGGGACGCCAGAAGAACTGGGAAGTGGACAGGGGAGGGGATCACCCAGCTGGAAATAAATAGACATTAATATGATGTTTTTTGTATCTTTCTATTGGGGGCCCAGGATGGAGGGTGGGGTGGCTCTATAGAGGTCAGGGTTCAAACGGTTAAAATCCCCTGAATTTGTCCTTTAATGACTTCACTTCCCCCAGTGCAGCTAACTGGGTTATCAAAGGTGGGCCAAGCCTCTCATGTCTGTGGTGAGAGACATGTAAAAGATCCATTGCTGACTTTCAAGAGTAGCTGCATAGCCGTCCGTGTCTTTCTGCCCTGCAATGGCCTGGCGAGCTGTCCAGGGTGTACTCCACCCTCACCTTGAGTTGGCTAAGATGGGTGGCATCCTCCAGCGACCCTAATTAGCATTAAGCGGTTCAGTGAATGAATTAACTTCTAACATAGTAAACACAATGCTATATGCATTTAGTACCGTATATGTGTGCGTGTGTGTGTTGAGCGGTGATGGAGACAGACCGACCTGTGTTTCTGCTTTAAATCGTGGGTTGTTGTGACGAGACGCAACCAAACTACTCATCAGACCGAATCCCTGATTGTGTTCTAGGAGGGGGATAAAATCATGATCAGATGTAAACATATTCCAAACTATCATATACATGTATTATTGATTATTCATCAAAGCTCACCATCCTTCATCTCTACACTGGACCATACGTTAGCATTGAGAGCCTGAATGATCCTCTTCACTCCTGTGGACTCTGGAAAGTCATCTGAAGTGAAATAAGCATACGATGTCAGACACACATCTTTACCTTTATCTTTAAGCAAGTCAAGAAATCCTTTGTTGAGCGGTGTGCACACTGTACATGTTTGGTGTATCTCACCGTCCTCATCGGGCAGCTCCTCGGGGTTGAGCTCCACCAGTTCAAACGCATGAGCCAGACACCACTGCTGAGCTTCCTGTCTGTTTACGCCTGAAACCAGTCACAGAAAACCAACAGTGGGATAAATAGCACGGTCAAGAGGCATTACGAGATATCCATACTCTCATTAGCGATTTTATAGAATCGTTGACTACAGTATAAGCACACCTGTAACCACAGAGGTCAAAATCTCAAACTAAATTATGTTAGTCCATTCTTGAGATTATGATTCAAAATCAGGTATTGGACACTGTCTCAATGACAAAAAAAATTTCATGAAAGAGGTTTGCTGTTGTTCTTGGGAACAACTCACAAAATGAAAAAAGAAGACAAAGAAGCTGACGACATAACAGCACAGCAAAATTATTTTCTTTGCATATCTCAGCGGCGGCACGGTAGCGTAGAGGTCAGCACGTCTGCCTCACATAAGAAGGCCTGGGTTCGATCCCCAGCTCGGGTGTTTCTGTGTGGAGTTTGCATGTTCTCCCCTTTGGTTTCCTCCGGGTATTCCAGTTTCCTCCCACAGTCCGAACGCATGCACAGTAGGCTAATCGGGGTGATTTGGAATACCCTAATTGTGAGTGGTGGTCCTGTGATGGCCTGGCGAGCTTTCCAGGGAGTACCCTGCCCTCGCCCAGAGTCGGATCAGATGGGCACCAGCCTCTCCATGACCATAATTAGGATTAAGCGGCTTAGAAAATGAATGACATTTCAGCTTTTTAGGAAGTTGGGTTAGATAGAGTTATAAGGGCCTTAGGGTGCTGGGACTTGAGCCTGCAACCTTCTGATGAGTACACTGAAGCCCGCACTGGCCCAGAACACAGCATTTGACAAAACTTATCAAAAACGTGTTTGTGGACGTCAAAAGCCAGTGATGACACTTACCCTTTTCACAAACATGGTCACAGACCAAGATGAGCACTTCAGGAGCCATTTCCTCCACCAGTGAGGCCCAAGGAGCAACAGCAGTAAGGCCATCTTTCTGCAATGTAGAAAGATTCAGAGGGTACAAGAATCCAGACATGCCAAATGACAATTGAAAGGTAGGATTAATCACTTACAGTTTTACTGTCAAAGTAGACAATGAAAGCCTGGGTGGACTGAGCGATTTCTGAATTCATGTTGAATGGACTTGGTACAACACAAAGGCTGACATCTGCAGTGTAGTATTTGTTGTTGATTGTCCATGGATACCAAACCACTACATCCTCCTTTTTAGTAGCTTTTGGTAATGTTGATAATTCCAAGATCTCTAGAAATCACACAATTACGGTTACACACAGTTTCAGGAACACCAAAAACATGATAGACTGTATTATTGTTAGGCAGCATGGTTAGTGTGTCTGCCTCACAGCAAGGGCGTGTGTTTGAGGTCCGAGTTTGGTGAAGGAGTGGAGTTTGTTCTTGTTCAGGTTCTTGCATGGGTTTCCCCCCCACAGTCCAAAGATATGCAAAAGCTAACTGAGTGTTCCAAATTGCTCCTAGGTGTGAGTGTGTATGGTTGTACATGTCAGCCTGTGATGGACTGGCGAGCTGTTCAGAGTTCACCCCACCTTTGTCCAGTGGTAGCTAAGATATATTCCAGCCATACTGCAATCCGAGTCGGATTGAACAGGTTGGCAGGTCAGTAAGAGAGATGAGAGGATGGATTATTTACAGCTCACACTCTACATTTTCTCTTTGAATGGTTTAGAAAAGGCAATCAGTAATTTAACAGTGCCAACTGCTGGCCATTAGGCTGCACTGAACACATAACAGTGTCGACGGTCGGTACTGACGTGTTAATAAACTGTAATTGTGTGTTAATTTTAATAGGAACATTAGCAGGAACGACACTTGAAATACACCTCGGATGTATGAATCACGTGATCGTAAACAAGTCTACTTCCGAATAAAGAATACAATATGAGAAATATTAGAATAGACCAGGGATCACTGTAGTACTTCCAGTGCATCGAGACATAGCTACACGTAATAACTACAAACATAAATATTTACAGTACAAAAACAGGAAACGGATTACTCAAATTCATATCGCACACTAGTAGAATTTTCTTCCCGAAATAATGTTGCATGCTAGTCACCTTCATGCTAGTAGCAGGCTTGTTATCGTAAACAAACAAACCGGGCTGCTAGCTGTGTTTATTCTGCTTTACTCACCCCTGACAAGCACCTCTTCTTTAAATCCAGCGTCACAACTTGTTATTAGAACACAAGGTAATGCAGTTTCTCCCTCATCTTTTTCTCCTGACATGTTTTGGTCGTGTTGACAGCTAATACGCTCTAGTTTTTTAACTAGCGGTCTCCAGGATCCTTTCAACTCCAGCCTCAGCATTGAACTTCCGCATTGACGACCAAATACGTCATGAAGTAGGATAAGCTGGGGAACATTACTATCGTACTACATAATAGCAGTCATGTCATAAAAGTTACTATATTTGGGAAAGAACTGGAGAAGGAAGATATAGTTTATTTATAATTTAATTATTTTACTGGTTTATATATATATATATATATTTTATTTATTTTTATTTATTTAACCTTTATTTAACCAGGAAAATCCCTTGAGATTCAAAATCTCTTTTTCGAGGGAGACCT
>JAQNCB010000008.1:31727799-31739843 GCA_030068295.1 Euristhmus nudiceps | reverse complement strand
CACACTCACACACACACACACACACACACACACACACACACACACACACACACACACACACACAAACAAGCGCGTGCACACACACACACACACAAGATGCGGAACACCTATCAGTTCATCACAGGGCCAACACACACACACACACACGCACGCACGCACACGTGGGCGCGCGCGCACACACACACACACACACACACGTGCACACACTCTCACACAAGGTGAGGAACACTTATCAGTTCATCACACGGCCAACATACACACACACACACACACACACACACACACACACACACACACAACCATTCACACGCACACACACACCGAGCTGTTCCAAATTGCCCCTAGATGCAAGTGTGAAGGGTTGTGTGTGTTGGCCCTGCAATGGTCTGGAGAGCTGTTCAGGGTGTACCTTGCCTTCACCCAGTGTGGGCTGACATAGGATCCAGCCTCCCTGAAACCCTCATAGGAGCGAACGGTTCAGCAAATGAGAGTATAGACATTTCAATTTTTAAAAAATATATTTTCCCCTCATTTATTCGTATCCAATTCCCACTCATCAGGTGTTGCCTTCCCTGTCACACAACCACCACCAACCAGGGAGGGGCGAAAGCATGCACACATCCCCTCCATGACATGCAACTCTAGCTCCCCGCCTCTTTTTGAACTGCTGCGCATGCACATTTGGGGGCGGGTCTAACACACTCGGAGGGAAAGCGCTATCCGCCCCCTCGTCCAAATGAGCTCACAGAGCCCCGTGATTGGCTGCCGATCGCTATGAATGACAGGGAAGTCAGCGTGAGAGCTCGGCGACATAGATCCCATGGACCCCCGGCACAGACGGCTGTGCATTAACCCGTATTCGCTCCTGATCTCCGGGTTAATAGTTGTGATCCTTGTCAATACGCCACTCGGGAGCCAAGAATAGGCATTTTAGAGCATAGACTTCAACTGTAATTGTAATTTTTTAGCTTATTTTTCATCATCATCATCATCATCATCATCATCATTACAGACTCCATGTCTCCTCTGTGTGGATCAGGACAGTTGTGGTTTCTGGCCAACAGGTTGGAGCATATTTCTCCTCTCTGCTCCCATATGGTAGAGGATCAAACCCAGCTCATTATTTTCCCAGAAAAGGATTTTTATTTTTCTAATTAAGAATTCGGGGCCCATCTGTATCCGTGGATTGCTTCACATAAGGATTATTTTATTTCATACCTGCACTGCATGCTAAAAAACACTATAATTCGAGCTGAACTGCGGAATCCTACTAGGCTGGCAGGGAGGCTGGAGCCTATCTCTGCCGACACTGGGAAACACACACACACACACCTATTCTCACTCTCACCTGGGGGGAATATGAACCAGCCAATTAGCCTCACGTGCATGAAGAAACCGGAGTACCTGGAGGAAACACGCAAACCTCACACAGAATCGCCCTCGCCTAGCCCGGGACTCGAACACATGACCTTCTCACTGTGAGGTGGACGTGCTATTAATTAAAGATGGACGCCAGCCATTAATTAATACTGATTTATGTGATTGAACATTCATAAACACATATAGCCCTGCGATGGCCTGGCGAGCTGTCCAGGGTGTACCCCGCCCTCGCCCAGAGGTCGGCTGAGATGGGCGCCTGCGACCCTAATTAGGATTAAGAGGTTCAGAAAATGAATGAATGAATGAATGAATAAACACATATAATGCAGTGCATGGACTTTAATAAGAACTAAACGGTACAATACCGCCATCTGGTGGTTGGTGTATAAAACTGGCTTCAGACCTGTGGACACTTTCAATGGACCTTGGATGTTAAGCTCCGCCCACTCAGGTAATACTACTGGATTTGAATTTGGAGCTGAAAGCAGACGTCGTATTACAATAATTATCAATGATCATCATCATCATTATTAATTTTATATCTGTGCTGCAGGATTACATAATTCAGGAATTTATTGGAACAAGAGGATATGAGGTGCTATTAACCGGGTGCTGTAGCGGTTAGCATATCCGCCTGAGAGCAAGAAGGTCCTGGGTTCGAGTCCCAGCCTGGGAGTTTCTGTGTGGAGTTTGCATGTCCTCCCTGCTCTTGTGTGGGTTTCCTCCGGGTACTCTGGTTTCCTCCCACTGTCCAAAAACGTGCACAGTAGGCTGATTGGCTGTTCCAAACCTCCCTTAGGTGTGAGTGTGTGTATGAATCGCTGTGTCAATGACAGCCCTGCGATGGCCTGGCGAGCTGTTCAGGGTGTACCCCACCCTTGCCCAGAGTCGGCTGAGATGGGCGCCAACCTCCCCGCGACCCCAATTAGGATTAAGCGGTTTAGAAAATGAAGGAATGATATATAATCAAGTGGTGTAGTAGTTATCACATCCGCCTCACAGTAAGAAGGTCCTGGGTTCGAGTCCATGGCTCAGTGAGGGCGAGGGCGTTTCTGTGTGGAGTTCTTCCTGTGCCTGTGCGGGTTTCTTCTGGGTACTCTAGTTTCCTTCAGCAGCCAAAGACATGCACACTAGGCTAACTGACTGCTCTAAATTGTCCTGAGTGTGCGTGTAAATATTTTTGCTTGTGTTTGGGCGAAGGCTGCGTACACCCTGAAGAGTTCGCTAGACCACTAGTTGTCTGAGATAGGCTTCAGTCTCCCTGCGGCCCTAGTAGGACTAAACGGGTCAAATAGGTGAGCGGATGAGTAATTAGTAGTTGTGAATTTGTTGACTTGTATAAATCAGGTGGTGCAGTGCTTCTAGCACTACAAGAAGGACCTGGGTTCGAGTCCCGTTGTAAAGCCTTACGGGTTTTTTGTGTGGCATTTGCATGTTCTCACCTGTGCTGGCATGGGTTTCCTCCGGATAGTCTAGTTTCCTCCTACAGGTGTAGGTGTGAGTGTGTGAATGGATGTTCGATGCTCAGGTGTCGCTGTAGAAAAATATTTTGCAGTTTCTTTAATCACCACTAGATGGCGACAAATTACATTTATTTAAGCAGGACGTTTCCTTTCATCCCTAAAAGGCCAAGTATGAGATGACATGCGGTTCTAGATCCAAGAACAAAAACCTGCCTCTTCTATAAACATTTTAGACAGTGCAAGCCTGATTCTTTACAGTTTTCTCTAGTAGCCACCATTTTGTTAAGATGCAACAAAATACAATAATCTCTGATGTGAACTTTGACCTCTGCTAACTTTATAGACCGAGTGGTGGCACGCTAGCTTCGTGGTTTGCACGTCCGCCTCACGGCAAGAAGGTCCAGGGTTTGATTTCTGGGGTTGACGAAGGCGTTTCTGTCTGGAGTTTGCATGTTCTTCCTGTGCTTGCGTGGGTTTCCTCCAGGTACTCTGGTTTCCTCTAACAGTCTGGAGATGTGCAAATTATGCAAACTGGCTGTTCCGGATTGCCCTAAAGTGTGAGTGTGGGTGTGAATGGATGCTCGTACAAGGAAAAGGTTCTACCAAGGGCTTGCTACCTAGAAACCATGGAAGTGGCCCAGTGCATCATGGGATGTGGAATGGAATAAATAATAAATACAGTTGAACCTCGCTCGTATGGACTAAAAGGGGGGGAGGGGGTGTACGGATTAGTGAATGGTCCGTTCGAGTGAAATGTTTTTTTTTTTCGGGGGCGGGGCTGTACTCCATATAGAATGAATACTGTACAAGTAAAATCACCTCAAAGTTCTGTAAAAGCGCAGTAGTACTGAACATTTAACACCCAAATAATAAATTTATATTGTACCTGTATAGTAAATACATGTCATACAGATTGTAATACATTATACAGTAATTCATTTAACGTAGCGCTAGCGGAGCTAGCGCGGAGTGCCCGCGAACTATCCTGAAAAAAAAAAAAAATCGGGTTGCCCGTACGACCCGAAATCCGGTCCAGCGAAGTTCAACTGCACATGATAAAGTGTGAGTAGCGCAGTGGTTAGCACGTCCGCCTCACAGCAAGAGGGTCCTGGGTTCGACACCCAGCCTGGACGTTTCTGTGTGGAGTTTGCATGTTCTCCCCGTCCTTGCATGGGTTTCCTCCGGATTCCTCCTACAGTCCAAAAACATGCACAGTTAGGGTAATCAGCTGTCCAAATTGCCCCAAGGTGACCCTAGGTGACCTGTCCAGGGTGTACCCTACCCTCACCCAGAATCGGCTGAGATGGGCGTCAGCCTCCCCATGACCTTAATTAGGCTTAAGCAGCTTATAAACTGAATGATAAAGTGCTTATAGTTGGTCCGGTTTGAGGTAGATGTGGGACCCATACCAGAACCGGATGCACTTTCAAACTCTCATACTTTTTACACAGTAGGAAGAAAACCAGAGATCCCAGAGGAAACCCGTGTGAAAGCATGGATCTAAGAAATCCATAAAGCTCTACCCAACTGATCTGGGATGTGACATGGTAATAGTTTCATCCCAGACGCCGCCTTCAGAACCGAACACCGTGACTACAGCTAAACGGATCTCCGTTACTCCAGGGAGCCGCGACGGCGAGGAAGCTGCGTGTACAGGAACATTAAAACAATCCGCTCGCTCTGCTTTTATTCGCCTGACGCACACTTAAACAGCACAAACACAGGCTTGGGGTTTAACTGCACGACTGGCTCGATGAGGGGAAAAATCAGCGGGGGCGACAAAACCCAGCAGGGTACCGCGGTGTGAACAAACATAAACCGACATCATACACGGACTGGATCCAATACGAGCAGCCAAGCGGCTCATGGGGTACGCAGATACTCACTCGCTTGCCAAACGTCAACGCTATTAGGGTCGCAAGGAGACTGAAGCCTATCTCAGCCATCACTGGGCAAAGGTGGGGTACACGCTGAACGGTTCATCAGACCATTACAAAGCCAACACGCGTCCAACCATTCGCGCTCACGCTCACAGATAGGGGCAATTTGGAACAGCGTATTAGATTAACGTGCGTCTCTTGGCTGTAGGAGGAAACCAGAGTACCCAGAGGAAATCCACGTAAGCACTGGGAGAACAGGCAAAATGCATACAGGAACACCTGAGCAGAGCCCGGGACCTGAACCCAGGACCTTCTTGCTGTGAGGTGGACGTGCGAACCAATACCCAACAGTGGCGTCTGGTTTTTTTCTATTCATTCATTTTCTTAATCCTAATTAGTGTCACGGGGAGGCTGGTGCCCATCTCAGCCAACTCTGGGCGAGGGCGGGGTACACCCTGAACAGCTCGCCAGGCCGTCGCAGGGCCGACACTCACACAACCATTCACACACACACACCTAAGGGAGGTTTGGAACAGCCAATCAGCCTACTGTGCATGTTTTTGGACTGTCGGAGGAAACCAGAGAACCCAGATGAAACCCACGCAAGCACGGGGAGAACATGCAAACTCCACACAGAAACATCCAGACTGGGACTCAAACCCAGGACCCTCTTGCTGTGAGGCGGACGTGCGAACCACTACCCCACCGTGTCGCCTGGTTTGTTTTCTAGTTTCTTAGGAACTCCGTCTTCTTCATTTTTTTTTATGTTGATCATGTTTAAGAATCGAAGCCCATGGAACTGTGGTTAGAACCAAAATAGAACTGCTTTTCTGTGGCCGTAAAAATAATAAGCTTTCAATCAGATACTAAATAAAGAGAGCGTTTCTCCTTAGTAACAGAAGGATATTGATAAATATTACAGGATGGCGTCTTCCAGGTTTTTGGAACCGTGAAATTAAAGGCGGTTTTTACATGCAGGAACGAGACGCTTGTGATTTTGGGTTTTGCTTCGAGAGGCCATGGTACTTTCTAAATAAATGACAATCCCACTGTTGAGTTCCTGACTGGTTTGAATGGAGTTACTGGGACTGTGAAGGCACTTGGACTGTGTTGTTTCGAGTGATATAGTGGTATAGTTTAGTAGGATTTGAACAGGGTACAGTGGAGGTAAAAGTAAACGATGGCTTCACCGTGATGCACTATGGACTGATTTAAAAGAATATTAGAGTAAGAAGTTCTTAAAAGATGAATGAAAAAATGACATATATTGGGTAAGCAGATCATCCATTCAACCTGCTTATCCTTCAGGGGTCACAGGTGAGCTGGGTCCAATCCCACTTTGGGCCAGAGGCGAGGCACGTTGCGGATCAGGTAGCTAATCTGTTGCGAAGTTTAACACGAGAACACCTATTTACATTTATTTCCCATAGATGGATGGTTGGATGGATGGATGGATGGATGGATGGTTGGTTATACGGCTGTGTGGATGGATGGATGGATGGTTAGTTATATAGTTGTTTGTATGTATGTATGGATGGATGGTTAGTTATATGGTTGTATGGATGGATGGACAGATGGCTGGTTATACGGTTGTGTGGATGGATGGATGGATGGGTAGTTATATAATTGTTTGTATATATGTATGGATGGGTATTTATATGGTTGTATGGATGGATGGACAGATGGTTGGTTAAATGGTTGTGTGGATGGATGGATGGATGGTTAGTTATATAGTTGTATGGATGGATGGTTAGTTATATGGTTGTATGGATGGATGGACGGATGGTTGGTTATATGGTTGTATGGATGGATGGCTGTTTGGACAGTTGCTTGTATGGTTGAATGGATGGATGGTTGGATAGATGGATGATTAGATGCATGGTTGTATGAATAAATGTATTGTTGGATGGTTAGATGGATGGATGGCTGCTTGTATGGTTACTTGTATGGTTGGATGGATGGATGGTTGGATGAATGGTTAATGGGTGGTTATATGGCTGGTTGAATGGATGGATGGTTGGATGTTTGCTTGTATTTATAAATGAATGGATGGATGGATGGTGGGATGGATGGTTGTATGGATGGATTGTTGGATGGTAAGATGGATGGTAGGATGGATGGATGGCAGGGTTGGATGGATGAACAGTTGGATGGATGGCTGGTTGTATGGTTGGATGGATGGTTGCATGTTTGCTTATATGGTTAAATGGAAGGATGGTTGTATGGTTGGATGGATCAGATGGATAGATGACACTGTTGCTTCACAACAAGCAGGCTCTGGGTTTTCGACCTATATGATGTACAGGGCGTTTCTGTGTGGAGTTTGCATGTCCCATCGTGAGTTTCCTCCAGGCATTCCAGTTTCGTTCCATAGTCCAACGACATGCACATTAGGTAAACTTGCTTCTCTTAATTACCAATGTATGAATGTGCCGTCTCTCTGCATTAACCCTACGATGGATTGATGACTTGTCCAGGGTGTATCCTGCCTCTTGACCAGTGTCAGTTGGGATTGGCTCCAGCTCACACGCACCACCCCATACAATAAGTGACATGAAGATGAATGGATGGAGAGTTTAATTGGTTGTTCATATGGAACATGGTATGTTTATCAAGTAGAAAAATGTAGCATTCTGAAACCAGCAGACAATAAAGTCAACGTGGTAATGTAATGTAATTCATGCCCAGCTTTCTTGTCTGGAGTATAAATTGGCATAACTGCCTGCCATCTGTCGGCGTTCACCAGCTGCTGCTTGTAACACGAACATTTGTCTTGAACTTTTCCCAAAAAGAACGATACTTGTTGGGTTTGCCATTAATGTTCACAGTTTTCTTGCTAAGTGCAATTTCAGGTCGCTCTAATGACAGAATCAAAAGACGTCCCTCATATCTTTTTTTAATGTCAAGCCATTTATTTCCTCAAGCTGCAAGGTTAGATGACAAATAACGTCTGGCACTCTGGAAACACAGTCATTACTCCAAATGGGCTTTATGTCCCTGTAATCGTCAGTAATGAGTTCCTGCTACCAAAAGATTTGACTTGTGGAATTCCAGCTCACTGGGATGCATTTTTACTTCTTCTTCTTGTTCATACACTACATGTACAGTGGGTGGGAGCATTGTGGACATAAAAGGTCTTGTTAGCAACCGTGTCAACAAGTAGTCAGCAGCGATTCATCTCAATCCTGTCTTCAGTTTTCTCCTTTCCTTCCCACCGTTTCCTTGTACGACCTAATTCACACAGTTCCTGACCCACTGATCTCCTGACGTCCTCTCTTCCTTCTTGTACCTCTTTACAATCCTCATTTGGAGCCTTCATGTTTCCTGTCTGCCTTTTTACCCTTCCCTTCCGTCCATCCTGAACCTTACATGCCTGCCTCGTTCTCAAACCCTTCCTGGCGTAAGCTGATGAAGTGGTGCGCTGTGGTATTCAGAGAATTCGTCTCCCTGACCAAACCAGAAGCCTCTTGGCCCAAGTCCTCGTTACTTCCCGACCTCTTCCCAAATAAGGCTTCCCTTCTTCCAGCAGACGAAGCGAATGAGAAAAAAAGAAAGAGGCAAAGTGCAATGCAGATAGAGGGAGGTAGAGCCTGCTGAAGAGGGCGGCTTCGAGGAAAAAGGCCATGTCCTTTTAAGGCCACGGTTTCCTTTTCTCCCTCACTTTCTCCATCCTCTGTGTGGCTAGTTCTCTAATGGTGAAGTCATTGCAGAGCTCCTAGTTTTAAGCCTGCTCTCTTCAGAGGGAGGACTCTCCTGCTGCTACATAAAACACCCACGCCCAGACATCCATACGCGCATACTTCCTAACACACACTCCTTCCTTCCCAAACCGTGCGGAGGATCTTCGTACTAAAACTTTTACACAGTGAGTACATCTTTCTCGTACCTTTCCAAAGATACTCGAGTAGTATTTTATGACTTTGTGAATCGTGTGGCCTGATTAATAACTCTCAAAAAAATGTACAGAAGGGTTGATGTGATGTTTGGAATCTTTAAAAAAATTGGACCGGATCTCAAAAGTACTTTCCTGAGTCTGGTGATTAGTGACAGTGTGCTGGTGTGATGTTGCTTTGTGTTCATGATTTGAAACATGATTCCAAAAAGCGAACAAGGGCTAATCTAGAAAAGAGAAATCAATGAAACCCAACCCCTCAAAAAAACAGGGATACAGGGTTGGAATTCCACTTCACTGACTCTGGAAGGTTAACCACAAACATTCTTGGATTCTTAGAGGGCTTGCAAGGCACATTTTTTGCTCAAGTATGAAATAAAACCTGAACTTGATGCAATTTTTTTTTTTTTTTTTTTACAAAAATGTGTAACAGATTAAGAGAAACAAATACTATTCCTATCCATGGCAGATCTCTGGCTCTGCTACTTCTATAACAAAGATGTGATGGACCTCCAAGGCGTGTGGTTTCCTTCTGTCAACTGGACTGGTCCAGTCCAGTTGACAGAAGGAAACCAAACGCCTTGGAAACTATGACCTGGATGACTGGGAATCTTCAGACATGTGATGGACCTCCGTCAGTATTTCAATACTAAGACAAATTATTGCCATAAAAGGCTCTAACCAAGAGTTCATCTCCCACCAAAGCTCATTCCAGTTTATTGAATGGTAATGTTGATTCTTGGACACAAACAAGCTCTCAAACATTCAGTCAACACCATAAGACATCTGGTATGCAGAGCATGGTAAAGTAAACCTTGGAACATTGATTTATCTGGGCCATCAATAATAACCTTAAGCATCACCAGAAGTATCTGTCTACTTTCAATGCAGGCTATGACATTACGATATTAAGAATATACAATACGTCCTACTGTTAGGCTCCCAAATGTGCGACAAGATGGTTGAAGAATTTTGTCCATTGCTCATTCAACCCAAAGTTGGTTCTTCTACCGTGTTGCTGAAGAGAACCTTTTCTGGTAGGACGACCTGGAATATTCACGCAGTAGCCGAGTGGTAAAACTGAGCAGTAGGCACGAGCGATAAAGATAACGATATCTGGATAGCATTCCAGCTACCAATCAGAGCTGATGTCATCACCCCATTACATGTGTTCAGTCATTCCACAGATCAGCACTCCAGATTTTTCTTCACAGCCACTGGGGTAACAGTGGGAGGGGGGGGAGAGTGATGGAATTTGGAGTTCTGAAACAGGGATGGAAGAAATCTCAAACATTTGTATTTTTAGAAAATTTTCCTAACTCATCAACTCATTCAACAAGATGGGCCTCCAAACACGCTCAAATCCCCCAACCACCCCAACCCTGTATGGAGAACAGTTTATTTCGGAGGGATTTTATATAATAAAGGGTCTTCATTCTTGGTACTTTTTACAGGCAAGAGCCTGAGGTAAACACAAGAAAACAAGAGTTTGAGTTCTGTGACTTCTTGACAACAAGCCACATCTGTTATTAGCGTTAGCAGGAAGGAAGTAAGGGAAGACTCTACACTACATAGATGTTGTAGCTGAAGTGCCAACAGGAAGTTTCTATCAGTGGATACTTCTAAAAATCAGTGCTCACCGTCCCTGTTAATGGAGATCTACCAACCTGAAGACTTTGGCTCCACCCCTAATTGTGCTCACCATCCCTGTTAATGGAGATCTACCAACCTGAAGATTTTAGCTCCACCCCTAATTATGCTCACCTGACCATCTGATTATCGACTTAAGAGGTTTTAGAGTTTGGTTGGAGTAAAAACCTTGAGCAAGGTAGAACTTCAGAAACAGGGTTGGTGATCACCGCTGTAAAAAGGTAAGAAAACTAGTTCCAGATGCTCTTCAATTCATGATAAAGCAGGTTTTGTCAGGTTGTTAAGGTAACTTGAATGAAATGTGACACCATTTTAATATTACAGACTAAACTTTGAGCAGGTATGAGTTATGGAATAACTACTTGGTAGGATGGGATGGGTTTCATAACGCAGAGTTCCTTTGTTGATACTGGCTGGCACAAGGTCAATCTGAGTAAAAATACATGGCCTTCTGCCAAGTTGGAGTGTCTTATCTGTTACTCAGGGTGTATACAAGCTCTAACAACTTGACTTGCATATTCTTGCCCACCTCTAACCTCCAGACCCAGAGTGTGGTGGTATCCAGGCATCAAGATGGCAGCACAGGTGACAGTTGCTGCTATAGTGTGTGGGCTTGGCATGTAGAAAACTACCAAATATGCTTTGCAGCCTTTAGAGCTTCTGTTGGCACAGTCTTTCAACTCGGGATAACTAAACAATTGTTTGCAAATTGGAGTTCCTTAATACATAAAATATATGGCTGTCTTCAGGTGAAGACTCTAAAGGGCTGCTTCAAATCAGCGTAACTCTACTTTCTAGCAGCCACATGTGCATGAGTAGGAGAAACCAAATTTTGTCGCAATGGCGCTGATTTCTTATTGTCGCAGCTTGTGTCCACAATTACTTGTTTTTTTTGGCTGTTTTTCACTGGTTTGGGATTGGCTTCTGACTCCAATTTTAATTGATGTACATGATGTCTTGCCAGGTAAGTAGACTCAATTAGAAATATGACATGAAATATTTGCTTTTTTTTTTAAGGTTTTCAGCTTAATATCCTGGCTTACTACATCAAATCCTCTAAAATTCCCCTTAAAGCACAAACTCATTCTTTCCCAGTACTCATCACCTAACTTTCATTTGCATGGTCTTTTTGTGGAGCAGGGAAGCACAGGCATGGCCAACAAGGGTCCATCTTACGGGCTGAGTCGTCAGGTGCAGGACAAGATCGATAAGAAGTATGACCCTGAACTTGAGCAGCGTCTGGTGGACTGGATTGTAGCCCAGTGCGGTTCTGGAGTGGGGAAGCCTGCAGAAGGCAAGCAGGGCTTCCAGGATTGGCTGAAGAATGGATGTGTGAGTGAACATGTCCTTCCTGCTAATGCTATCTATGATTGCTTCAAAAACCTTTATCGGAAGACATGGTTGATTTCAGGATGTTTAGTAATGATGGCGGAAGTGGTGGCGTGCAGTTTGTAGATTGAGTCTGTGGCTTTACTTGGTTTCGTTTTGCATTTGAATCTTTAGTGTTTGGGGCAAAATTTTACCTCAGGAAACAGACTTGCTGGTTGCAGAGGTGGCCCTACCAAAACTTCCTCAAACCAGCAAGTATGCTATTTGACTCATTGGACAAGCAAAGCTAAATTATCTATGACAGGGGTGCTCAATCCTGCTCCTGGAGAGCTACCTTCCTGAATATGTTCACTCCAACTCTAATCATGCCAACCTGACCATCCAGTCATCTAATAAAGGCTTCAGACCTTGAAACATAGTCTTCATTTCAAACTCTGAAGCCTTGATTAG
>JAQNCB010000008.1:31382314-31392971 GCA_030068295.1 Euristhmus nudiceps | reverse complement strand
GCTGTTAACAGACAAACAGACAGACAGACAGACAAACTCCGATGATTACATAACCTCCTGGCGGAGGTAATAATAATAATAATAATAATAATAATAATAATAATAACAATAGTGCTTTCATACACTACTATAATTTTTTTATTTGCTATTAGATTTATATATATTTTAAACTACTTTTTTTTTCCCTCCCTAATTTATTCGTATCCAGTTCCCACCCATCAGGTGTTGCCTTCCCTATCACACAACCACCACCATCCAGGGAGGGGTGAAAGCATGCACACACCCCCTCGTTGACATGCGATGCTAGCCACCCGCCTCTTTTCGAACTGCTGCGCATGTGTATTTGGGGGCGGGTCTAACACACTCGGAGGGAAAGTGCTATCCTCCCCCTCATACAGATGATCTCACAGGCACCAATGATTGGCTGGCGATCGCTGTGAGTGACAGGGAAGTGAGCGTATGCCGTCCCTCCCTCCCGTGAGATTTCGGCCAATCAGCTCAAGCGGACTCCCGGTCATGGACAGCTACGGCATTAAACCGGATTCGAACTTGAGATCTCGCACCTTGTTGATGCGCCACTCGGGAGCCATTTCTGAAATGTATATTCAGATACATTTGGCAGCTTCTGAGCACCACACAGTGACTCTGTTTATCCACGGCTGTTTCATGCATGTTAAGCCTCAGCAGTGTATTTGGATTATTTACTGATGGTATAAATGAGTAAATATACCCAAGCTGTATTTACAATAGGTTTAAATCTGAGCTCTCAGAGCTCTTCAGAAGGTTCGCAAAACACATTTGGAAAGCAAAATACTCTCCCCGTACATGATGCATGTTCTGTACGAATTCCAAAGTTGTCATGAGTAATGTTGAAACGAATAAAAGTGGCCGCAACATCACGAGTTACGACGCAACAATACTGGAAGATGGGCTTTAAAAATACAGAGTTAATCTGCATACAGACGCCGAGGACAAAGGTTTGCCGTAAAACATAGAGGGGAATAATAATAATAATAATAATAATAATAACAATAATGATAATAATAATAATAATAATAATAATAATAATAATAATGATAATAATAATAATAATGATAATAATAATAATAATAATAATAATAATAATAAATAATAATAATAATGATGATGATCATAATAATAATAATAATAATGATAATAATAATAATGATGATAATAATAATAATAATAATGATGATAATAATAATAATAATGATGATGATAATAATAAAAATGATTATAATAATAATAATGATAATGATAATAATAATGATAATATAAAAAAATAATAATGATGATGATAATAATATTAATAATAATGATAATAATAATAATGATTACAATGATAATAATGATAATAATAATAATAATGATAATATAAAAATAATAATAATAATAATGATCATAATAATGATAATAATAATAATAATAATAATAATAATAATAATAATAATAATAAATGAATAAGAGGCAGCATGTTAGCGTTGTGGTTAGCACGTCCGCCTCACAGCAAAAAGGTGGAGTTTGCTTTCTCTCGCCGTGCTTGGCGGGTTTCCTCCAGGTACTCTGGTTTCCTCCTAAAGTCCAAAAAACATACACAGTAGACTAATCATCCCTAGGTGTGAGTGTAACTGTGAATGGCTGTATGGGTGTTGGCCCTGCGATGGCCTGGTGAGCTGTTCAGGGTGGACCCCACCTTCACTCAAAGTTGGCTGAGATGGGCACCAGCCTCCCCGTGACCCTAATCAGGATTAAATTGCTTAAAAAGAGATTACCTGAGATTATTGAAATACTTGGGGTGAGCAATCCATGGTAACGGAGAGGGCGGTAGAGGAGTGAAGGAGAGAGTGCAGGCAGGGTGGAATGGGTGGAGATGAGATGATTAGACGGAGTGATTTATGATGTATGTCTAATCCCTCGAGCGGCAGAATATGTTAAAATGTTTTTGTTTTTTATCCCGAGGACCAATCAGATCGCCCCATTCCCATGTATGCTAATCAGTTTACTAATATCTCGTGTTACTATCTTTCCTTATAACTGCATTTCTTTCTTTTTACATTTTTATTCTCAAAATTCCTTTTCACTTCCTGGACCCCATCTCAGCTGACACTGGCAATAGTGACGTACACCCTGAACAGTTTGTCAGACTATCGCAGACCACCATTCACACTCAAAGTCACACTTAGGGTCAATTTTGAGCAGCCAATTAGCCTGATGCTCATGTCTTTGGACTGCAATAGGAAACTGCAATACCCAGAAGGAACCCATGCAAGCACATGCAAAATCCATATACTGTAGAAACACCCGAGCCTAGGACTCGAACGAGTTGGAGTTGCTGAGCACTACAACACCGTGCCGCACCTAAAAACGTAACAACGTTGTCATTCTAGACACAGCGGTTCCGACTGCGCAAGATCGTCTGCATGTGCTGGACGGCGTCTCTGGGGGAGGAAGCGACGTGAAAAACCACATGGTCGAGTGTTAGAGGAGATAACATAAATACCAGCACTGTAAGACTCTCCTGAGAGTTTCCTTTTCTTAGCTCCGTCCAGGAGACACGCTAGGATTTAATATCCGCAGCGAAAAAAAAGGTCCCGAGTTCAGGTTAAACAAGACGTGAATGCAAAGTGGAAAGAGGGAAATAAGAGACAGGAATGGAAACAAACCTGAACTTCGATTTTCCGATTAAGCTGCAATAAAGGGCAAGGACTGTTAAGTGTAACAGTATGTTGAATCGCAGGCTCATATGGAGTCAATGTGGTGTAATCAAGCATGCCAGTTATGGAATATCAGTCTGCATTGATGTAATACTTAAATGTGGCAGCTCTCAGGATTGACTTCCAGGTGAAACCGAGCCAGGCGGATGTTGGAATATATATTTGCGGAGGAACCTTCACAGAGAGGCAACGGCTTGATATTAGCACTGAATACAACGTGTTGTGTCTCGTTTTTGCCCCTAAATTACAGCATCCTTTCCAAGGTTTCCAGAACGGTCCTGGTTGACTATCCTGGCAGATAGATGGCACTCCTTATTCGCAATCAACCAGAACACTCTCTGAAGTAATGGCATTCCACCATCCCACCCTTGATTTTAACAAAAAGAAAGAAATCCCCTCTCCAGAAGATCCTGGTCTCGTGTTCTGTCCTTGTGGCGTTTCCGTGTGGAGTTCACATGTTCTTCCTGTGTTTGGGTTCCTTCCAGGTGCTCCGGTTTCCTCCGACAGCCCAAAGACATGCACGTAAGGCTCGCTAGCTCTTCCAATTTGACTATGAGTGTGAATGGTTGTCTGTGTTGCCCTGCGATGGTCTGCTGAGCTCTTCAGGGTGTATCAAGCTTGCTAGTTATGATAGCGTAGAGTGAGATAGCACCAGGCTGCAAGACTGCAAGTTTCCCCCGAAACCATGTGCAAGATATTTGCTGGAAGAACTCTGAGAATTCTAACTACACTCAGGGGTTGCAGTAACCTAGACAGCCTAGACGGTTCACCTACACGGACATAAATCAGGACAGGACTCCGGTATCACAATATATACGCATACACATGGAAAGGTTTGAAGCATGTGTGTATGTGTGCTCAATTAGAATTAAAGGATGGAGAAAGTCCAAATATGAAGCAAACAATCTCTCTATCTCGATCTCTTTTTCCCCCCTCATGATGTGCTATATAAATATTAGAGTGCTGCATAAATTTTCTAATATAGTTATTCAGGGAAAGACTCTCCAGGCTCCAGTTTCGTCCTACAGTCCAAAAACATTCACAGTAGGCTAATTGGCTGTTCCAACTCACCCCTGGGTGTGAATGATTGTGTGAGTGTTGGCACTGGGATGGACTGGCAAACTGTCCAGGGTGTACACCGCCTTTGCTCAGAGTTGGCTGAGATGGGTGCCAGCCTCCCTATGACCCTAATTAGGATTAAGCGGTTCAGAAAATGGATGAATGAATGAATGAATGAAAGTCTCCAGTCCTGGGTAGCATGGTAGCATAGTGGTTAGCATGACTGCCTCACAACGAGAAGTTCGAGTTCCGAGCTGTTTTGGCGGTTGCAGGTTCGCCCCATGTTTGAGTGGGTTTTCACCAGGTACTTCAGTTACGCCTCTAAGGTGGGTTGTGTCCCAAGTTGGCCCCGCAATGGTCTGGCAAGCTGTTCAGGCTGCATTCTGCCTTCACCCAGTGTCGACTGAGATAGGCTTCAGCCTCCCTGCAACCCTAGTTGAATTAAGTGGGTCAGCAAGTGAGTGAGTGAATGTTTCTCCAGTCCTGTCCGAGGGCTCTCACATTATCGAAGCAAACTTTCATGCACTTTCTCAGTCGCTCTCTCGGAGTGTTTTTTTTTTTACTTCGGATGTCTTTCACTCATGCTTTACAAAAAAAGAGAGAAGGAAAGCAGGCCTCAGAATGTCTTCTATAAAGCTTATTTTAGATGTGTGTGCCTGGCAATTTCAGACGGCCACAACGAGTTGCTAAATTAAAGCCTTAAGTGGAGATCTGAATCGTAATAATATCTTTTAAACTAAACATTAAAATGGACCCAAAAGACTTTCCTTTGTACATAAATAGTTAGTTGTGTTTCTTGCACTCAATAAAATACAAGAAAGGATTTTGTTGTTGTTGTTGTTGATGATGATGATGATGAAAAAATGCCTGACTAACACTACAGACTAACAGTAATGGATAAAGTTTGCTTGAGTAGTAATTCCCTTTAATGTGTCGGACCAAGTCCAAACTCGTTAGCTTTGTTCCTTTGAGTGCGCATTCATGAGATTATAGTCATTAAAATACAAATAAATTAAAAGATGTAGAAGCCATTTCTAATTGGTACCAACTGTGATGTATACCAACCAATTCCAATGTTTGTGAGCCAGAGCAACCAAGAACAAGACAAGACCAAGAAAAGAAACAAACAATTACAAAACCACAAGATACCAACAAAGACCACAACAAGACTAACACCCACACTAACAGAGATCAAAACAAGATTAAAATCCACACCGACAAAGACAAGACTAAAACATACCAGTACAGACCAAGACAAGAAACAAACAACTACAAAACCACAAGATGCCAACAAAGACCACAACAAGACTAACACCCACCCTAACAGAGATCAAGACAAGATTAAGACCCACACGGACAAAGACCAAACTAAGACCCACACCGACAAAGACAAAGACAAGACTAAGATATCCCAGTTCAGACCAAGACAAAACAGACTCATACTACAAAGACAAGTCTGGGTCACACACTAACAGAGACAAAGACAAGACTAAGACTGAGAGCAATAGGGACCAAGACAAGACTAAACCCCACACCATCAAAGACAAAGACAAGTCCAACACCCACACTGACAGAGATCAAGACAAGACTCTCATCAACCAGAGATCAAGAAAGACCCACACTAACAAGGACAAAACTAAGACCCACACCAGAGACAATGACGAGACTAATCCCCCCACCAACAGAGATCAATACAAGACTTTGTCCCCCACCAACAGAGATCAAGACAAGACGTAGTCCCATACCAACAGATGCCACAACCCAGTCCACCAGAGACCAGGATATGAACAATCTCATACTAACACAAGACTAAGACACACAACCACAGGGACAACAATAAAAATAAGTAGCATACCAATAATCTTCCTTACAAATAGGCTGAGAAGCTCAGCCATCCGGGAGGAGCATGTAGTTGAGCCGCTGCTCCTCCGTGTTGAGAGGAGTCAGTTGAGGTGTCTCGGGCATCTGATTAGAATGCCTCCTGAATGCCTCCCTGGTGTGGTGTTTCAGGCATGTCGAACCAGGAAGAGACCCCGGAGTTGACCTAGAACACACTGGAGGGACTATGTCTCTCGGCTGGTCTGGGAATGCCTCGGTGTCCCTCCCGGAAGAGCTGGAGGAAGTAGCAGGGGAGAGGGACGTCGGCACCTCAGCGCTCAAGCTGCTGCCCCAGGGACCCGACCCTGAATCAAGCGGAAGAAGATGGTGATGATGATGAACATACCAATGTACAGCAAACGGCAATTATTACAACCCAGTTATACAGTAGGTTGGTCACAAAACCAGGACAACCATAAGGAATAAATAATACCTATGCTCACCATCAACAAGACAAGTTCGATTCAAATCAAGACTGAACGCATACCAACCAAAAACTACACCAAGAACAAGTAGAACAAATCAAAAACCTCTTCCAACAATACTAAGAAGAGACCACTACCGAAACTAATCAAATTCAAAGATCAGTAAAGAACGCTTTTAATTTTTTTGTTTGCATACACAGCCATTTATTCACTTTTTGGAGCACCATCATGTGCAGCATCATGTGATTTGTCATCATCATTGACATGACAGAATTTGGTGAAGACCAGGAAAGGATCAAGACTAAATTGCCTTGTGAGCATGAGGAGACCATGATCAGGGTTCAGTGGCCTCAAGAACCACAGCTTACATATTGTACATATGCACACTTCTCTCTCTCTCTCTCTCTCTCTCTCTCTCTCTCTCTCTCTCTCTTTCTCTCTATCTCTCTCTCGCACTTTCACACATCTGTTTTTGAGTTTCTGTCAGGCAGTAATCAATCACCGCTTAATAAACATGCAGGACTTTCTGTCCGGGTGATGAGCACCTTAAAACAGTTCAAAGTGTTTTCACAGTGTCCCCGTTGAGCATCATTTATAAAAGAATGTACACTATTGGGCGGGATGGTAGCATAGTCATTAGCACATCCATGTAATAGTAAGAAGCATTTGCATGTGGGTTTCCCCTGGGTACTCTGGTTTTCCTCCAACAATCTGAGGACCTGCATATTAGACTAATTGGCTGTTCCAAATTGTCCCTCAGTGTGAATGTGAAGGGTTGTACTGTACGTGTTTGCCCTGCATTGGTCTGTCAAGCAGTTCAGGGTGGAACCTGATTTGCTCAGAGTTGGCTGAGATAGGCTCTAGCCTCCTTGTGACTCTAGAAGGATTGAATAGTTTGGGAAATGAGTGAGTGAGTGAGGGCAATCTCAGAACCTCCTTGCCGTGAGGCGGACCTGCCTCATGGTTTAAACAAGTTTTTTTTAAAGTAAATATGAGGTTAACTGCTCTGCAGCCAGGACCAAAGGAAAACATTAGGGGAACACTCCGGTGGTAGAAATACCAGCACCGTCAGCATGTTGTGTCTCTGACAGTTCCTCCACCTCAGGTACTTTATAACCGCTCTCAACTAGAGACTCGTTTTATTCTGCTGGCAGGGTTATTATTTTTGACTCTTTAGCACCAAACCAGCGGGATGCCACAGGGGTGTATCTTTAGATTCAGATTTATTCATTGGCATTAGCATAAAACATGAGAAAAGTGTTCACCACTGTGTAATTTCTGACCATATCGACATCAAAACTCCCTTTATTGAGGGACTTGATAACCAATTGACTTAAAAATATCCTGCAAATGCTACACAATCATCAGTGAACATTATATGCGGCTCAGGTGTGTCCCCAACCATGAACACTATCAAATCATTCATTCACTCATTACGAGAGTTATGGAGAGGCTGGAGCCTATATCAGACAACTCTGGGTAAAGGTGGACAGTCCATCACTGGGTCAATACACAATCATTCACACTCACACACTCACCTCAGAACAATTTGAAACACCCGAAGGGTCGCACTGAGGATGAAGCCTATCACAGGGAAAAGTGGATAAATGAAACATACACCCTTAACAACTCACCATACCATCACAGGGCCAGCACACACAACCATTCACACCCATACATTGGGGCAATTTGAAACAGCCAATTCACCGAATGTAATGTCCACATCTTCGGACTGTACGAGGTCACCGGAGTACCCCTAGTCTGACCCTGATCCCAGGAGCTTCTTGCTGAAAATTTTGACCCCATTACATATTCAGTATAAACAATTCTGGGTAAAGGTGACCAGTCCATCAGGGCCAACACACAACCATTCCCCCTCACTCTTACTCACACCTCAGGTCAATTTGAGACAGCCCATTATTAACCTAATGTGCATGCCTTCAGACTATAGGAGGAAACCAGAGTACCGAGAGCAAACTCAAGTGGAGAACAGGCAAACTCCACACAGAAACTCCCATTGTCGAGCCTAGTCGGAACCCGAACCCAGGTCCTTCTTGCTGATCATTTTGACCCCATCACATATAAAATATATAAAAAACTAAGCTTTTATGATATGAATCAGTTTTGGGTGTAACAGTCATTTCTTTACAGTAGGAGCCCCATTACTGCACCGCTTTCCATACTAAGAAGGTTCTCTGAGGGCTAACCTGATCTAACATGACCACCCCCCTCCTACATGTGTCTGAGGCGGAGGAGTGGATATGAAGTGGATGTGAACAGCTCTGCACATTCACACACACATACACACACACACACACACACACACACCGTCTACCTGAAACTCACACCACGTCCTGTTAGAACTCAGGCTTTCTTGGATTTTTGGGAATAAAGCTCCGTGGATGTAATGTTTCATCACATGGATTAATTTATTTCTCTTTTTTTTAATCTGGATTACTTCATTTTATAAAATCCTGGAACGTTGCTGCGCTGGGTATGTTTCTAGCATGTCATATCCATCAGTTGTACTGGTGTTTCTACTTTATACTTTGCTTGATTTAGGGGTATTTGGGGGTAAACATGCCAGGACAGAGAATATCAGTCTTTTTTTTTTTCCAGATGTGAAATGATGGCCGTGTGTGTTTTCTCCATATAAACAGTCAGTCAGAAGGAATCTCTCTCTCTCTCTCTCTCTCTCTCTCTCTCTCTCTCTCTCTCTCTCTGTCTCTCTCTCGCTCTCTCGCTCTCTCTCTCTCACTATTGCTCTCTTGCTATTGCTCTCTCTTTCTCTTGCTCTCTCTATCTCTCGCCCTCTCTCGCTCTCTCTTGCTCTCTCTGTCTCTCTCTCTCTCTCTCTCTGTCTCATTTGCTGAACCAACTAATTCTATCAGAGCCACAGGAGGGCAGGGGCCTATCTCAGCCAACTCTGAGTGAAAGCACTGAACAATTCACCAGAACATCGCAGGGGCAACACAAAAACAATCGTTCACACGCACACTCAGACCTAGGGGCAATTTGGAACAGACAGTTATCCTATCTTTGGACTGTAGAAGAAAACCAGAGTACCTGGAGGAAACCCGCACAAGTACACAAACATTACACAGAAACACCCTCACCAAACCTGGGACTCAAACCAGTGACCTTCTTGCTGTGAGGTGGAAAATGCAAACACACACCACCAAATCTACCAAATTGAAGCAGGTCCAAGTCATATGAAGGTTCCGCGAAATGAGTTTTACTTTTGTTAATGTTCCAATTATGGTATTTAAACCCCTTTTGCAAATAACATGCTATTTTTATCTATGTACAGTGGTTTGAAAATTTTGGCACCCCTGATCATTTTCAAGATTTTCCTTTATAAATCATTGGTTGTTACAATCAGTAATTGCAGTTAAATATATCATACAGCAGACAAACACAGCAATATTTGAGAAGATAAATGAAGTTAATAGGATTTACAGAAAGTGTGCAATAATTACTTAAACAAAAGTAGGCAGGTGCATATATTTGGGCACCCTTGTTGTGTTATTGATTTGAATACCTTTAGCACTAATTATTGGAACACAAAATTTATATGGTAAGCTCATTGACCATTGACCTACATACACAGGTGAAGCCAGTCACGAGAAAGGGGTTTTAAGGTGCCAGTGGCAAGTTGTTCTCCTCTTTGCATCTTCTCTGGAGAGTGGAAACATGGGAGCCTCAAAACAACTGTCAAATGACCTGAAAACAAAGATTCTTCAACATCATGGTTTAGGGGAAGGATACAGAAAGCTCGCTCAGAGATTTCAGCTGTCAGTTTCCGCTGTGAGGAACATGGTGAGGAAATGGAAGACCACAGGCGCAGTTCTAGTTAAGGCTCGGAGTGGCAGGCCAAGAAAACTCTCAGATAAGCAGAGGCGAAGGATGGTGAGAACAGTCAAACTCAACCCACAGGCCAGCTCCAAAGATCTACAACATGATCTTACTGCAGATGGTGTCACTGTGCATCGTTCAACTATTCAGCGCACTTTGCACAAGGAGATGCTGTGGACATGCCACAAACAGAGTCGCTTGAGTATGCTAAAGCACATTTGGACAAGCCAACTTCATTTTGGAATAAGGTGCTGTGGAATGATGAAACTAAAAGTGAGTTATTTGGACATAACAAGGGGTGGTATGCATGGCGGAAGAAGAACACAGAATTCCAAGACAAACACTTGCTCCCCACAGTAAAATCTGGTGGTTGTCCATCATGCTGTGGGGCTGTGTGGCCAGTGTAGGTACTGGCAATCTTGTTAAAGTTGAAGGTCGCATGGATTCCAGTCAGTATCAGCAGATTCTTGCAAACAATGTTCGAGAGTCAGTGACAAAGTTGAAGTTGCACAGGGGCTAGATACTTCAACGAGACAACGACCCTAAACACTGCTCAAACAACAAGGGAGGAACAAGTACAATGTTCTGGAATGGCCATCTCAGTCCCCAGACCTGAATATTATTGAAAATGATGCATCCAGTCAGGATGCTCTCTATGGTGCACCTGTAGAAGCTGCAGAGGATCCTGGAGTCCATGTTGAGCCT
>JAQNCB010000008.1:31225669-31236535 GCA_030068295.1 Euristhmus nudiceps | reverse complement strand
GCGAGAGAGAGAGAGAGAGAGAGAGAGAGAGAGAGAGAGAGAGAGAGAGAGAGAGAGATGCGTTGAGATGTTTCGCAGGTCACAGAGACTAACCCCTGATGTTTGTTCATATATTTATATAGGCCAGTCCCCATCGGGATGCTTTACAAACCATATGCCCCTTTCAACCCCCCCACCACCACCACCCCTCCATGTCCTTCCTTCTTTCCTCTTTTTACCCCTCGTTGGGGTAAGACCACAGAGGTACTGGATGTATTTGTATACATTCACCAGCATGCTCTGTTTTCTCTCATATCACTTCATTTCCTCTCCAAAGAGGCAGCATGTCAAGAGTCAGCCGTTTTTCAAGCAGCAAACCGTCCCGTACGGAGCGCCGCAGCTCCTCGGCCGTCCGTTTGAGATGTTTGTTTCGGCGTAATCGCCGCTAACGACAAATATTTAGCTTCCATCGTAAATAGCGTTCGCTTTGTCGACCCAAATAAGGTATAAGCCGAGGTCTTCTCAGGGCTGCATGAGGTAAGATAGCTTTAACCGGTAAGCACTGATATTTAAGAAGTACTTCTTTCCTTAATAAAGGGGAAAAAGAAAAAAAAAACGTAGCGACTTCAAGTTTCAGATCTGTTCCTGACATACTGTGTATTTATCCATACACAAAAGAGGTTGTGGGAACGAAACAGCAGACTTTCATTGTTTGCTTTACCTTTGGCAAAATGTATGTGTGTGCACTAATGGGCTAAGTCCTCAGAAAATCACATCCATATGGGAAGAACAGGCTGAGCCCTCAACAGGCCCACCAACGGATCACCTGACACGGCAAAGGTCTTACCATCCCCTGAATAAAGGTGGAAAACAAAGTGATAAAGGGTAAGGTCTGTGGGCTTTTCCACCCAAGCCCAGAGGCTCATCATGGGCTTTTCCACCCAAGCCCAGTGGCTCATCTTGGGCTTTTCCACCCGAGCCCAGAGGCTCATCAGTGCCAGTGCTTATCCCCAGTTTCTGTAGCGTGAAGCGACTAGAAGATCAGCTCCTCCTGGATGGGACGCTGGTCCATCACAAGTTACCTTCCCAGTATTTTTACTGGTACCCATTTATACTGCTGGGTGGACAGAGGCACACTTGTGGTTCAGAGCTTGCCCAGGGGTCCTAGCACGGTGGGGTCTCACCAGGATTCGAACCCATGACCTCCTGATCATGAGCCCAGCACTCTAAACGCTACGCCACCGGCCCTAAAGTGATAAATCCCAAATTGTTAAATCCTACTTGGGTCACGGCGAGGCTGGGGCCTATCTCAGCCAACATGGGGTGAAGAACCACTCACCAGGCCGTTTGCCGGACCAACACACGACCACTTACACTCAAATCGACACCAAGGGGCAATTTGGAACAGCCAGTTCGATCTAAAGTGTGTGTGCCTTTGGATTGTTGGAGGAAACTGTGGAGCGTCCAGAGAAAACCCACGCAAGCTCGGGGAGGACACGCACACAGAAACCGCCGAAGACCAGAACTCAAACCGAGGACCTTCTTGCTGTAAGGCTGATGTTCTAATCCCTACACCACCTTGCTGCCCCCGTGCCTTTAATTCGAAGGAGGAAATGGTTCCGAATACAAAAGTAGAATCAACTCGCATGACCTCACAATTGCAAGACAGAGACCATTTGCACAAAAGACCCCAAGACTGGTACGGAGCAGCGCAAACGACACAGATTGAAAACTGTTTTCTGCAGATGCGGTTTATGCACTCCGACAAACAAACAAAAGTCACTTTTCTCATGACTCATCAAATTCAATCAACCCTGCCCTCCCATGTGTTCAACCCCTGCTGGTGCTGTAACTGGAACATGTGGAGGAAAATTCACTCTGGATTGATCAGTAAACGCCTCAGTTTCATTGGCTTTGGGGCATTCGGTGCTAATGAGGGCCAGACGCCTGCCTTTACCCCAGCAAAGATGATTTTTCCACAGAGGCAGAGCATTACGAAGGAATAGAATCTTGTTCTTGATGAGATCCAGGACCCAGTTTGCTTTAGTCTGGAATGACAATAAGTTGTAAATCTGCAGTTTGAAACAGCTGTGTCGTAGTGTAGATTCAGTGAGGGAAAGCTAAAGCTCCAGGTTGTGCTAAGAACTTTTCAGGGTTTCCTCTGGGTACTCTGGTTTCTTCCAAAAACAGTCCAAAAACATGCACAGTACTCTAATTGCCTGTTCCAGATCACCCCGAGGTGTGAGTATGGGTGTGAATGGTTTTGTAAGTGTTGGACCGGCAATGGTCTGGCCTCGCCCAGAGTTGGCTGAGATGGGCGCCAGGCCTCCCCGTGACACTAATTAGGATTACTAGGCTTAGAAAATGAACGAATAAATCTAAATCACTCACTTACTCATTAACTGAACTTCTAGTGTCGGTAATTAATCCTACTAGGGTCGCAGAGAGGTTGATGCCTATTTTAGCCAACAATGGACAAAGACAGGGTATAATCTGAACCGGTCGGCAGACTATCACAGTGCCACACACACAACCATTCACACTGGGCAATTTGGAACACCCAGTTAACCTAATGCGCGTCTATTTGGACTGTGGGAGGAGACTGGAGTACCCGAAGGAAACAAGCATGAGGAAAACGCAAACTCCACGCAGAAACCCCTTCATCGAGCCTCGGAATTGAACCCAGGACCTCGCTGCTGAGAGGTAGATGCGTTTTCAATGTAAATCAAGGTGTCGCTGCATTTCTTGGCGGTATGATCATTCTGTCGGTGCTCACGTGACCTTGTCAGATACTGAAGAACATCTCCATCAGCTTGACATGTTCCTTTCATTTCCACTCCCATCACGTTCATCAATCCCTCCCAGATGTCATTGTGACCAGCTCGGTTTCTGGAACATTCCTCCCTGAGCTTGTTGAAAAGAAACATGGAAGCCGTGCCAAAGAAAACCAAATGCTACAACATCCTGTTCTTCACCATGGTTTCATACAACCATTGGCTTTTAAGCAGACATCTTGAAACACAACACAACATGTGAGATGATTATCTATCTTTTTTCCTCAGTGATCCTACCATGGACAGAATCCGCAGTCAGAATTCTTTCAACATTGTAAGACAGTCCAGAACGTGTCCTCGTGTCATGTGATCTGGTTGTTTAAAGTACATCCTTAGTCATGGACTAGATCATAAACGTTCCTGTTTTGTGGTCATGTCGAAGCTGATCAGAAGTCTATATGGTACTGATGGCATGGAACGCATCAAGTAAAAATGTGGGAGTAATTTCCCGCGCCGTAGTCGCCCCCTCCCCACTCACCTTTCACACTGAGCTGCTGATGGATACCTTACATTGTAGTCCCAGAGCCTGAAGCTAATGGATGAATCAACATTCTGGCATCTGGACTTCCAGAGACGTCTTGTTGTACTGAACCGCTGAGGTTAGAGATGGACCCAACTCACCATCAGATTATTTCTACACCTCCTTCACCTTTATTCTTAAATGAACATATTTGGAAAAATTCCGTTTTGGACTTGTTTCCCCTTCTGCTTTTTATGGTGCTGGAAGCAAGCCATGATGGGCAGCCCAGACTTCTCTGTCTCTGGCAACAAATTCCAGCTCCTAATCAGGGAGCCCTAGACATGCCAAAATCAACAGTGACATAAAACCTCTCGAACAACCCTGGATCTTCCCTGGGGACGGTCTCTGTTCAGTTGGACAAGCAGGAGCCATTATGGGGCATCCTTGTAAGGTGTCTGAACTATCTAATTGAGTTGCCTTCCTACTTTTCTTTGGGTCGCCATAGCGAATCATCTGTTTCCATCCATCCCTGTCCTCCGCATCCTCTTGTCTCACACCAACCTCAGTGCATCCATGTACCTTCTCTTTGGTTCCTCAAGGGTTCTTGCCTGGCAGTTCCAACCTCAGCATCTTTCTGCCAATATATTCACCATCCCTCCTCTGTACATGTCCAAACCTTCTAAATCAGTCGCCCTAAATATCTTAAAGTGGTAACTGAGATAATCGGGAATGTAGCATACTGGTTAGCACTGATGCCTGACAGCAAGAACATCCTGGGTTCAGATCCTGGGTGAAGGTGTTTCTGTGTGGAGTTTGCATGTTCTCCCCATGCTTGCATGGGTTCCTTCAAGGTTACTCAGGTTTCCTCACACAGTCCAGAGACATGCATGTTAGGCTAATTGGCTGTTCTGGATTGTATACAGGTGAGTGTGTTGGGTTTGTAATGGTCCAAGCCGCAAGCTGTTCAAGATGTACCCCAATTTCACCTAGTATCAGCTGAGAGAGGCTCCAGCCTTCCCGTGACCCTGTTAGGGTTAAACGATTCAGGAAATGAGTAAGTGAGAGAGAGTTTGGCGAATCCCTCTCCAAAATAACATGCTAACTCGCCGCCTCTTTGTCGAAGCAGTCGTTGCGTGACCATGTCTGATTGATGATGTAATGTCTGTGTCAGCAATATTAGCCGTCTCATCAAATGCAAGCTCAGAGGTTATCTTGGCTTTTGCATGCATTCTACGTGACGAATTGTTGCATTCCAGCTGAAAAAGTCAGTGCCAGGCGGCTTGAAATGCAGACATTCCGACAGCTAGAGGTGTATTAAGTGTGTGTCATGACTGGCTTGCTCACTGTGCTTGACACAGGAAGCCGATCAGACCCAGGAACCCTGTAAAGATGCAGCTTACAGCAGGTATTTTTGGGGGGTTTTCAGGAATAATTATTTGGAGGGCTGTATGTTGGGTTCGTTTCTTTTCTTCAACATCAACAATACCGCATGAACAGTGAGTGGATTGAATGGTGGGATGGCAGGACGGTTTGACTCCTTGTTTGTAAATGGCACTTCGGCTTGTCCTTAATGGATTTAGAATCTTCAGTAGGCAAAATTCCACACTCACTCATTCACAAGCAGGTCGCAGTGAGGCCAAGACATCCCTTGAACAGCCCAGCAGACCATCGCAGGGCAACACACACTCAGATTGCCATCCATACCTCGGGTCAACTTAGAACAGCCAGTTAGCCTAATATGCATGACTCTTGCGCTCTGGGAGAAAGCTGGGTTACCCAGAGGAAACCCAAGCAAACACATGGAGAACATGCAAACTCCACACAGAAACGCCCTCACCAAGCCCGGGACTTGAACCCAGGACCTTTTGCCTTGAGGCAGTTGTGCAAGCTTCTACACTGCAGTTCTGTCCTGGAGACGTTCCGATTAGAAGGAAAAGCAGGCCAACCATTATCCATCGTTTGAACGTTTTAATGAGCCTGTTTATGATGGAGTACACACAGAAAGGGTCACCTTGGCAACAGCAAGAGGACCTTCCCTCTCTATGTCTCCAGCATCACGATGACTTCGTAACAAGAAATGTTTCAAAAAAAACCCCAAAGGGTTCTCATGTTCACTCTGACTTATTTTCCCACTTAACTGTAGTCGCGTTGCACACGACGCGTACTTCGCTGAGGCGTACTGTACTCTATGTGGCGTCGACACCATATCACATTGCAGCCAATAATTATTTCAGCAGATTTCGCGTGACTCTTTGGTTGATGGAAGAGCCTGATGGAAGAGCCTGCTTCCTTGGCATGCAGGTTTGGTGAGACGTTAGACATGATGGTAGATCTAGGAAGGAAGTGGAGGTGGCCATTGACTGTGCATTAGTGATTTCACATAAGACCTCAGCAAAAAAGCTTCTGTAGGCTCTCGATTATATGAGAAATCACATTTAGTTACGTAGCACAGAGGCTATGTCATCTTCCGGATGTTAAAATGAAAAACGAACATCTTGACGTAAATGAAGAAAAGTTGGACTCGCTCCAGCTTGGCTCCAAGGTTATACAGCATTTTGCCGACGCTCTTATCCAGAGCGACTTAGGGTTAAGGGTCTTGCTCAAGGGCCCAACAGTGGTGATTGAACCTCTGACCTTCATTAACCCGTCGCCTTAAAAACTCAGCCAACCCTGCCCCACGGTTTCGCTGTTTTTTTATTTCCTGTTAGCACTTTTATGTCAAGCTTGGTAACTACAACAATGGTGCATTTTCTTCTAACTGAAAACACTGTGTGAGTAAAGTTGGAAACGGAGCACTCAGAGAGCGCAAACCTCTACCAAGCCCGACAACCCAAATGTCAAAAATCATCCCACAATGTTAAACAATCCTTGAAAAAAATTTCTGAATACAGAATTTGATCTCCAAAATTGATTGGAGCCCTCCTTGTCCGAAGCTCCACCACTGATAGGAACTTCATGCAAATCCATGAATGGATCTTTGAGGAATTCTGCCGACGAACAAACAAACAAACGGATAAAATGAGTGTAAAATAAAACATCCTTGGCGAAGGTAATGAAACTGTGCTTCGAACTCTTTGTGTGGAAGCTTTGAAGTAACGTTGTGATGTAATGGTTAGCACATCCACCTCACAACAAGTTTGAGTCCTGGGCTCAACAAGGACATATCTGTATATCCTGGGCTGTAGTGGTCAAAAAATAAGGGAGTACACGATGGCAGCGAAGCGACCAGGGTGGGCAGAGTGCGGGGGAGGTGCTTTGAAACTATTTAGCGCTTCATCTCTTCATCTTCGCGTCTGGGAGGGGCTTTGAAACTATTTAGCACTTCATCTCCGCTTTTAATTTACACATTCGCAGAAATTTACGTTGATCTACTGATAAAGTAGACCAAATTAAGGTAGTACACGAACTTAGCCACTAAAACAAGTGGGTACAGGGCGTGTACCGGTGGGTACCCACCACTACAGCACTGAAATAAGTCAGTACAAGCAACTCAGCCACTAAAGCAAGTTGGTACACGGGGTGTACTGGCGTGTACCCACCACTACAGCCCTGTGTATATCATTCCTTTTCTTTCCCCGTGCTCTCCCTTTTTTTTAGGGTGTTAGGCATTGGATTACATTCTACAGGTCTGTCCCTCAGGGGGCGAATTCACCAGCCAGGCATGGTGATGAGAATCACCTGCTCAACTTGGAGGAAACAGCTGCTTGGTTTTCTTGGACAGACCAGAGTTTTGCTGGCATGTCTGCCTACCGAGCAGTCATGTCCGGCCACACGCTGTCCCAGACACACAGCGCAGATGTCTGGGAGAGGCCTGGCAGCAGGAGGCATTCCGTCAGTCATGGCTGGCCACACAAATCCATTTACGCACACCCCACTCACACACCGTGTATGTCTTGGGTGAAATTCAGCTCTCATCCTCTTTTAAGCATCCAACGGGCATCATGCCCAAACCATAGGATCACTTGTGTATTCCCTTCTTTCCACCCCCCCCCCTCTTTCTTATTCATGTCCTCCTTCATTCTATCTTTCTCTTCTCTGTTTTTATTTCCAAAACATATGCTGAACTCTTGACTTGGACTTATAAATAACTCTGGCATCTCAGGATAAATGGGTAGATTTCTAATTCTCTGGGAGAGCAGGAATACTTACGAAGGAGAAGATTCTTTATCCATAAGAACCCATCTCATCCATCTCACGTTTCGCCGTAAAGCCAATTTATTACCGTGAGCCTCATGTCTACTTCATATCCTTCCTTTGTGCCATCGTATATCTCGGACGATTGTAAACGGATTCCCAGGCTAGACCTGCATAACCTTTGACCCGTTGAGACATGTGCCTTATGTCGTCTTGCACAGCTGTTCATAAAAAAGGTTGGCGTTCCACGAGACAGCTGCAGCGGCTAACGCTGCCAGGGTCAGTCTGGTGAGGGAATAAAATTGACAGCTCATATAGTTGAAACTGGACAGTTGCACTTTATAGTAGGTCTGTCTGGATTTTTTTTTTTACTGGGCTTCAACCATTTTTTCAAGCAAAGCAATTTAAAAAAGTATATTTCTTTTTTTCACCCCCCCCTATGGTCAAGTTTCCTGAGGTGCAATTATCCGATGTAATAGTCATGTGCTGAAAATATTTCCCAAAATGATGGTGAGCAGGAATGTTTTTCGCATCCAGAAAGAGAAAGTGTTTGTAGAAATCTGTCCACAGCTATGTATAAGATGGAGACAGATCGGTGCTGTGTGTGTGTGTGTGTGTGTGTGTGTGTGTTATAATGTAAGCTGACATTTGTGCAGGATGACCCAATAAAACCTCCCACATTTCAAAGGTAAATAAATAAAAATTGTTAAAGATAATCAAACTGGGATTTCCAATTTTTATAAATCATGGTGTAACGATCACATCCTCCAAATGGCAGCCGTCGTTGTCTGTTCACACTTGGAGGTGATTTCTCAAGGCTGCCATGGCTTGACGGGTCGTGACAGGTGGAACAGCGGTGATCTGCTGCTGAACAGTAACCTTAAGGAGTTTGGGGTTTATGAGAACACAAATCCCGATGGGTGAGATCAGCAACCAGATCGCCCAACCCGGAAACGTCTCCCTGACGCACCTCCAAAGATCTTCATGCTGTGTGTGTATGGTAGCTCCGTCTGACTCAAACCATGCATCATTATCTTCAACATCAAGGTGTTCACGTTGGGGTTGGGCCACCTACAGACCTTTATCATCGCTTTTTCTCCTGCCTCACTAAGTTTCTTGGTGACATTCTGGTGAACAGCACATGAACAGTTTGGCGAATCCCTGCAAACAGTTCTCTAAATTTGGGGAAGCTGTAGACTAATGGGAAGAGAAACAGCTTTGGAACTGAAAGGTCACTGGTTCCAGTCCTGAACCAGCAGGTAAAATGTGTGCTGGTGGGATAGTGAGCTCCACCTTCCCTTCCTCCACATACATGGCTAAAGTGCCATTGAGCAAGGTACCTAACCCCCAACTGCTCTCCGGGTGCCCCAATGTGTGTGGTAGCCCACTGCTCCGAGTGTACGTGTATGCTCCCTTTGGATGGGTAAAATGTAGCGCCAATAATTTCCCTTGCAGGATTAATAAAATATATCAAAAAAAAAAAAAAAAACTAAATGTGGTACCAATTGCTCATTGATTGTTTGTGAGACGCTTGCCGATTCGCCAAGTTCGCAAACTACTCACCACGTATTCTGCAAGTATTTAACAAGTCACCCCATCCCTAAAGCAGATGATTGCCTGACGAACAATTGGCATTATCTCTGCTTACGTCATCTCCAGATACAGTATGTCACCTCCATCTCATGTGACCTTCGGCTGCATTGCATCACCAATCACCGCCGTGTCCTCACTGATTACATCAGCTCTGATCATGGCACAACCAGTCACGCAGTCTTTCCGCTAGTCTTGTCACGTAGTCACATCACTATTGGTAGTGTCACCTTTCGGTTCCCCAAATGATCACTACCATTGAAGGTTTGGTCTTGTTCGACTGCTGACAGTATGAGTGCTTCGATTTCCCAAAAGATGCCTTTAGATTAGAGTTGGCTCGTCCTTTTCTGCAGTTGATCAGATCAAATTTAATTCCCCACCCCCATTTTTCTGCCTAATTTTAGTCGTATCCAATTCCCACCCATCAGTTATTAACTTCACTATCACACGACCACCACCGACCAAGGAAGGGTGAAAGCATGTACTCGTCCCTTTATATGAATGAGCTCACAGACGCCCAAGATTGGCTGGTGATCATAGTGAGTGACATGGAAGTGGATGTATGCCGTCCCTCCCTCCTGTGAGGGGCTGTGGCATTAACCTGGATTCGAACTTGCTCTCTGGGTTAATAGTCGCGTATCTTGTCGACTTGTCCACTCAGGAGCCCTGGATCACATTTTAAACAGGCGTTGTTCATCCACCATTCTGCGGTACGTGTTACATCAAAATACAGTCCTCATCCACGATTTCCAATAAGGGATGAAAGGAATTTAACAGCCATGTGGTCTTGGAGTACTTTTCCAGATGTATAGACTGTAAACCTCATGGACACAACATTGTCTTCCTGCTCACTTTAGTAAACACTGAGCTAGCAACCAGATTCTTTTTTCTTTTCTTTTTTTAACACCCACCCCAAGGAACTTGTTTTCTCTCCCCATGTAATTAAACCCTCCCAAACGGAAATCCTGGCTCCTCCTTAGGATTGGGTTCTTATGGCCACTTTGAGTTTTCACCACCACATCCAGACAAATCAGTGTGTATTCCCAATGGTTATGGACCAAACCAAGCTGTAGAGAAGATGAGTCCTCTGGAAATAGCTGGACTGGGCAGGATGCCAGAACTTGTCCTTCAGGGCCGCCTCTTCATTTGATTACCGTTTTAAAGAGGACTGTCAGAAAAACATTTTTTTTGTAGCAGAAAAGAAGTGTTTGTCCAGAAAATGTTTTGGAAAGTGGTTACACAAGTACTTTTTATCCAATCGCTCACTCATCTGCCAAACCGCTTACTTCTATTAGGGTCATGGGGACCTGGAGCCTTTCTACTCTGGGTGAAGATGGGGTGCACCCTTTCAAGGCCAACACATGCAACTATTCACGCTTATATCCATACCTGGGGCAATCTGGTACAACCAATTATCCTACTGTATATGTTGTTATGGTGGCAGTGGTCACTTCGTGGTTAAGTCTCTGGATTACTGATCTGAAGGTCTGGGGTTCAAGCTCCAGTACCACCAAGGTGCTACTGACGGGCTCTTGACACTAAGTGATATAAAAACGATAAGTTGAATTGACTCTGGACAAGGGTGTCTGCCAAATGCCATGAATGTAAATGTAAATGTCTTTGGACTGTGGGAGGAAACCAGAGTACCCTTGAGTACCCATACAAGCAGACGAAGAACATGCAAACCCCACACTGAAAGACCTGAGCCCAGAACTCGAACCCAGGACCTTTGTGTGGTAAAACTGTAAAATGGATGTACTCAGGGTGGCATGGTGGTGCAGTGGTTTTCACATCCGCCTCACAGCAAGAAGGTCCTGGGTTTGATTCCCAGCCTGGGCGTTTCTGTGTGGAGTTTGCATGTTCTCCCCG
>JAQNCB010000008.1:31122652-31134057 GCA_030068295.1 Euristhmus nudiceps | reverse complement strand
TTTTTGAGTTATGCTGTTAACAGACAAACAGACAAACAAACTCCGATGATTACATAACCTCCGCTGGTGGAGGTAATTAATAAATAATGATTTTGTTGCACTAATGCAGTACTCTGCTGTATCTCAATACATGCCTGACTTCCAACTAGTTTGGAACTAGAGTGTGTGCGTGTGTGTGTGTATATATAATGTAGTGGGATCCCTGGAAAAGCAACCCCCCCCCCCCAAATTGGTGTATAAATGTATATAATCATGTAACCTACATTCAGCTTGAATCAACAAGCTGTACATCAGCCTGCGTCATGGCGTGCATGACGACGTTCTTGTCTGCGGGGTCTATGCTGAGATCACTTATCCCGTCAGAACCCATCATAATTACCACACGCCTCCTGTGGCACCGTTACTTAACAGCCGCGTGTCTGAAAATCTTATCCTGTCAGATCAGTGCTTTAGAGGGTCTTTAATGCGCTAGAGCTCGCGTTAGCAAGGAGGAGGTGTGCTCGCGATGTACCATCCCTGTCTGCTTTCGGAAGGAGTAAAAGAAAGGGCGAGGTTAAAGGAAGCGTTTAGAATAGGCGGTGTCTTAAACCGTGGGGTATTGCGGAAAGGAACGGACGCTTTGACTTTTTTTTTTAAACGGCATGTAGAGTCGCGTAAGGGTGGCAGGGTTTAGCAATTTAAGTCTGAACTGGAAGTGTTTTCTTTGCTAAAGCAGCGCTCAGACAAAAAAATGCAAATACAGTTCTTCCAGCAGAAAAAGCAAATGCACTTAAAGGGAAACAGACTCGAGACGTTCTTGAACTGGAACACGTGCACGAACCAATAGAAAACAAGGGTGGGGCCAACAGCCTGGAATTTTTTTGCGGCGTCTGTTTTGTTTTTCAAGACATGATATCAAAAAAAAAAAGGATTATGATTGAAATGTCTTGGTAATTATTTGAGCTAATAATGTAGAAGACGAATTCGTGAGAACGCCGCGATCCAGCATACGGTCATCTCCACATTGTCGTCATCTTGACAAACTGGCAGAAGATGTTCAAATGGGGTGTTCATTCCATCCACAAACTGATGACTGAGGTATTACTGCAGCACGATTCGATTCGAAACACTTTCTGGTCACGTCCGGGCCCACCAGGCCGCTCCTGGAGCCGTTGCGATGCACGTCACTCAAGGTCACCGAGGCCACACAGAGTTTCTCAGATGTGGCGACTTCATTTCGGCTCCCTTCATCCGAGAGCCGTCGGGGCCTGGCGTCTCTCTGCACTCCACCGCACTTTGATGGAGCTGCAAATAAAGCAGCTGTCTTAAAAAAAAAAAAAAAAAAAGAGAGAGTGCGAGAGAGAGAGAGCTTCCAGGAGGCATTTCTCCCTCTCCGCTCATTCAATCCCATAACACAAAGCGTCTGTGTACAGACTCCAACCGAAGCGCCCTTTGTTAACGCGAGGTCCGCGTCGTCCGCCGTGTCTATCTGTTCGGTTTACAACCGCTGACCTGCTCTCTCGCGCGGCGTCCCGTCAGAGGATTTGTACCCCGAGACGAACGCTCAGACGCTTCCATCAGAAATCGTCTGCTCCCAAGACTGAGCTTTTATGAGGCATGTTTAAATGCTTTATAATCCGACGAGCCATTGATTGCGCACAGATGGGCTTGATTTGCAGGATTTATAGGATATTCTGTTTCTCCGTTTAACTTTTTTTGTTGGTGGCGGGGTGGTGTGGGGGGGGGGTTAGGGGTGTATTTGTAGTGAACACAGAGTTTCCATGTGAAAATGTCAGCAGATTTATCAGCTCTGCTCTGGATCTGTGGAAAAAAAGACGTTTGGCAGATGGTTCTTTTTCAGGCGATGTCACTTGTTTACGTCTCTCGAGTCGTGCTTGCAGTCAGAGTTGATTGAAACTAAAAACAAATCACATTAATACTAAAGATAGTAGTGTGTCAGTGTTGCATTTTTTTTTTGTCCAAGTCAGTATCCTGTGCGGTGGATATGCCCCTACCCCAGGGGGCGTGTCTTGCCATACGCATGAGCAGTAAATATATGTCTTCAACACTTATTCCCTTTACCTGTAAATCATGTTAACAACAACCTCCTTGTAAATAATGACATTTTAGGACGAGACTCTAAACGGCACGATGGGGATTGGAAACGCTGATTTGTGTCTTGAAGGGTGGCATAGTGGTTAGCAGTTCTTCCTCACAGCAAGAAGGTTCTGGGTTCGAGCCTCGTGCCCTTGGTTGGAGATTGCATCTTCTCCCCATGCTTGATGGGTTTCCTCCGGGCGTTCTGGTTTCATCCTACAGTCTTCACGTTAGGCTAATTGGCTGTTCCAAATGATCCGTTGGTTTGTGTGTGAATGGTTCTGTGTATATGTGCTTTGGCCCCGTGATGGTCTGGCGAGCTGTTCAGCGTGAACGCCCGGAGTCGCCAAGGATGGGCTCCAGTCTCCCTGCTTGAAAGCTAATTGGCGTTCGTTTCGGCCGTCCGTGAAAGCGCGGTGTTATTTTAACCGCTCATGAAGGCACTTAAAGTGTATCGCAGAAGCGGGTGCAGACGGTGGAGAGAGTGGGCCGGGTCGACATCCAGATTTTCAAAGCGGAATGACTCAAGGAGCGTCTCTCCGCCGTGATAAATAGGTTCTTTAACCGGATGAAAGAAGGGCTAATGGGATCTAAAGGTTGATAAATGGCACTTCCTGTCTGAGCTTGTCTGATGGCGTTTTTTTTTTTTTTTTCCCTAAAGTAAATTTCATTCAAGTGCAAACGGGACTTGACTGCGTTCTCTGGTAACTCAGGTGGTTTTTATGGACCGGCTGTATAAAGTGAACTCCAGCCTGGATTCCTGCATGAAAGTCTTGAACAGACAAACAGAATGTGACTGTTGGGATGGCCGTAGCTCTGTAGACTCGCAGCACTGATTATATCAGTGTAAACGTATTTGTTCTCATAGGGCAGATATGCTATCTGGAGCTTTCAGATTACACCTTGTCCAGTCTGCGGTCATCCCCAAGAGGATGGGGGGGGGTTATATTTGTGCACTTGAGTTTTCGGCAGGCTGATGATATTTTTGTCCCTCTGTTGCTACACAGCGTGTGCTTCTGACGGCGTTGCGTCATGCGTCTCGCACTCTATCCGAGTGCTGCGTGAAGCTCAAAAAGGGATGTGTATTTCCTTTGCAGTTTGTTCATGTCTAAATATATTCCTACTTGTTTGTTTTTTTTTTTTTATTTTTGTTCCTTGTATGTATTCAGTCTTTAGCTTATTGGCATTTCGCCTTGTGGAATGGATTTAAAAGCTGGCTGTCATCCTCAAAGTGAGCCAGTGTGGGATCTGATGCCCGATACCTTGCCTTGCTTATTCGTAGTCATAAAGCTGCCGAAAAATCTTCCTATAACCATGGGATACTGCAGGACAAACAATTAGGACCTTTTTTTTTTTTTTTATCGTAACAATCCAAAGATCATTGGAAAGACGAACTATTACATGAACTATATCGATATTTTCGCTGTGGCGACCCCTGAGGAGAGAAGCTGAAAGAAAAGTAGTAGTAGATATCAATATTTTTACAACACAAGTACCCTTATATAATGTTCTAGTGTTAAAGTGTACTCAACTACGCCCTGCAACGACTCCCAGTACGTCCTCAAAAATAGTTAGGTCGCAGTAAGAATTTGTGCAACATTGTAGGACCCAATAAGGACACGGTATAACAGCCTCTGATGTGGAGGACTGGTTTAAATTAAGACATGTCACAAAAATAATAACAATATGTGGACCTGACCGAATCAGGATGCAGTAAGTACTCGAGGACGTAGTATTGACCACCTTGACCTCGTAATGACGCAACTAAAACACAGTAGGGACTTCTGTGATGTGGACACGAAAGCTTGCTGAACGAAGTAAAAAGGTCAGTGCGAGGCGCTGGAGTTGTAAGGCCCGAGTAGACGCAGTGAGAACATGGTAAACGGATGGTGCGATTTGATTGGTTAGAGTAAGAACATAGTCTTTATGTACCGTGGATGTAGTATGCGTTTCTGTTCGACCACGCCCCTTGGTGTGCTGATGGAAAGTTGGTCTTTGTGTGCTCTTCGTTCAACAATTTTGGGATGAAAAGGTTCAACAATAGCAGGATGCCATAGCAAGGAAGAAACCCACTTTGTGCATTTCCCTGTGGAAAATGTTTTTGGTTTACCGTGAAGTGGTGTATCGGGTTCAGAGTACAGTAAAAGCATGTATCCTGATAAACAATTTGGTTTGCGTTTGTAATCCGTCTACATTGAGACTTGTACCTTGATGGTGTGAGTGTATGAAGAATCTCAGATGATGAAAATGGAGCGTGTATCTGAAAAATATGCGTCTGCGCTCTTAATATCCACTTCAGGTCTATTTATTGTCAGTTTTATTTAGCGTGATGCATCCCTCGAGCCCCCTTGAAGTGATGCATAGACGTTCCATTGACTCATTGGATCCACTGAGTGCATCCGTCCCCGCAGCGACGGCAGACATTTGGAGCGTGTTGGCCTTATGTGCTGTGTTTCCTCCTCCTTCTGCTCCCTTGCTCCCCCCCTTCCTTTTTTCCCCCCCTCCTCCCCTCCTTTCTGTTCCCCTACTTCTCGCTGTGGCGTCCAAACACCTGAGGCTGAGTCATCTCGTTCTAAATGCAGGGGGAGTCATCAAGTGGATGAATAAACCGGCTGCCTCGTCTCAGACTTTAACTAAATATAGAATAGTCTCGAGTGCAGAAGCCCATCCTGACATTTTGTCGGAGCCCTCAGCCACCTCTGTTCCATTTCCTTCTCGGCCAACATGCAGGTTTTAAGCGGCGAACTGCTTGTGAGTAAGTGTGGACAGGCTAACAAGTCCACGTGGACTCTGTATTTCTGGAACTCCACTTAGAGTTGGCCGTTCAGGTTACGCTTGGGTTAGGGATCTGTCTGGGGCGCCTCAAGCTGATTAAGTGCGTTAATGTATCGTAATCGAAACATCATGTTGTACATTCTGTTGCCGACCTTAACCAATATGCAGCAAGCCATAACCCATCATCTGAGCTAGGAGAATTTTTCTGTCCTCGCCTGGTTTGTTATAGTTTATAAATTTAAGTTTATTTAGTATTTCAAGTTAAGTGGTGTCATGGTTAGCACATCCGCTTCACAGTTAGAAGGTACTGGGTTTGGGTCCCGGGCTCCGCCCCTCACTGGTTGATGGTGGTTGTGTGATAGGGAAGGCAATACCTGATGGGTGGGAATTTGATACAACTAAATTCAAGAGAAAACGGGGACAGCCACAGTTGGCTGAGATGGGAGCCAGCCTCCCCGTGACCCTAATTAGAATTAAGTGCCTTAGAAAATGAGTGGACGTTTAGGTCTTTTAAATCCAAAGTTCCTTAATGTTATGGTACTGAAAGTAACTTTAAATTGACAGGAAGTACCTTTGCTGAGGAGCTGTCAGTTATGAAGGCGATACTGCGCTGTTTTGCGTATGTGTGAGGAAGAAAGTTTCTGTGCTGTCAACTGGAAAGTTCATCTCGCAGCCATGAACAAGCACTCTGTCCGCCTTCAGCTGTTCCGCCGCATCGCCAGAACATATTCTGCTTTCCTTACAAGACGTTTTTGCTTAACACCGTCTGCCAAGTTTTGACAAATCCCCCCGTCCGGTCTCTTTATTTTCCCCCGTTTGCTTTGTGTTATGACCACCCGAAGCGGGTCACGCGCTGTCAAACAACGTTGGCCCAATTACCGGACTTTGAGCCGCAGCCAACAGGTTTGTGAAAACACTTAGTCAAGCACTTAGAAGCAGCGGAGGTCAATCTTTCCGGGCTCTCCCCTTTCTCCACTCTCTTCAGTACATTTCCTCTTCTAATAGGTGTGTAAGTCGAGTCAGCTGTTACAGGTGACAGGGTCGTTCGAAACTTTTTCTTCCCCTGTGCTCGTTTCATTAAAACCAGCTTTTCTTTCTTTTCTGGGCGAAACACTATCGTTTGTTGTTTTGCCGTCAGCGGCAGGTTTGTTTTGGCAGAGCCAAGGCGTTAATTTGAAGCTGGCTGTCTAGTAAGGGAATCAAAGTCAGAGCCGATCGGCGCTGGCCGACATTTTTGCGGCCTTGTCGGGTGCGTTTTGTTGAAGAGAATAGCAAATGACACGCAGCAGTGATGTGTTCTTTTCCTGCTTCTGTGCAGCTGTTGCAACATCTGGAAGTGGTTGAGGGGAGAAAATGCTTGAAAATACATTTGGAGCTACGAGTGGAAAACCGTTCCAAAAGAAAGACCCCACCGCCACCGCTACCTCCACCCTCCTTTTCCTTTGCCTCTCAAAGCACCATAGGTCTAAATTAAGTCAGGACCTCGGTCTCGTCAGGCCACGAGCCTGCAGCGTTGCTGCTCAGGTATTGAATTATGATCCCGATGTCTGGTAATAGTTCACATGGTGAATTACTGCGCCGGCTCTCCTTCGGGTCCGGCTGCCTGAATAAGATACCATGTGATCTGTAACGTGTACCCGGCAAGCTGGAATCGAGTTGTTAATTACTTGAACACATTTTATTCGCCATGTAGAGTATAATGCTACCTGAAGAGTGTCTTCAGACATCGATATCATTCTGCTTCATTCTTATGGAGGCAGTTTTCATTAAGAAACCCGATGTGTTCAACTTGCCAGCTGTAAACGTACCACAGTTTTGCGTCGTCATGTAAAGCCAGAAAGTAACTCCGTAACTTGTATCCCCATCAGCACCCGCCTCCCTCTACCCCGTGCCAAGACTTCTGGGCAAGGTCTCAACTACAAGTGTGCCTCTGTACGTCCAGCATTATAAATGGGTACCAGTAAAAATACTGGGAAGGGTAACCTGTGATGGATTAGGATCCCATCCAGGAGGAGTTGAGCTCCAAGTGTCGTCATGCTGCAGAAACGGGGATAGAGATGTCATGAGCCAGTCGGCTCGGGTTTGAGAAGTCCAGAGACTACCCCACTTTTACCTTACTAATATATCGTCGCAATGGGGTGTGCAGCACAGTTCTAGCCAGGTGGACACTCCGAGGGCAAAGTACCCCAATATGCACTATGGATCACGCAGCAAATCCGCCTTATATGGGTACAGGTTTTAATTACCCATGTGCTCGTCTTGTGATATTCCCAGTAGTCCATTGACCCGACCAAATTAGTGAAAAGACTGAAATATTTACGAAGTGATTCCTTTTGAAGCTCACTCGCGCTCAGAGGTGATTCACTGATTTGAAAGTCCTAATAATGGAGTCTTAATACTCCATAGTAACAGCGTGTCTGCTGGCACGCACTCCTAAGCGCTCAATCTCCAAATCTTTGTGCCCTTGATCTGACGTTCCCTCTGACCTTGACATTTGGAAGTTAAGTCACGTCTGAGACACGGGTTGGGTAGTGGGTAGTGTCCCCACCAAGTTTGGTAAAAATCTGTGCATCAGGATTTTGTTTGGGGATTACGATGCCTACGCCAACGATATCTTGGCAAAGCAGAGTAGTATTTTTAGGATTTTGCGAAGAGGGTAGACGACAGGTTGTAGCTGAAGAATTTTACGACGGATGCAAACAGGATGACAGGATACGGACTGGGTGGGGGGTACATGAACCAGACATGGAAGGTACATGCATGTTGCTTTTACTTTGTTGTTGTTTATATGTTAGCGTTAGCTATACGTTCGCCACTTTTAGCGAGGGTTGTAATAGTTTCCAGGCAACAGACACACGAGTCTTGGGCTACACATTGGAGTGTTTCTCTCCCTGATGGACCCCCCGATATATTTATGACTTGCCTACCCTTGAGGTATTAAAGTAGAAGATGGAGTGCAGATTTGAGTGAACAGGAAATGGTGCGTTGAGGTGAAGAGGGTATTGAAACCGAGCGCATGAATGTGTAGATCTGCATCTGTTTTGATGCTTCCTGTTGAATGCAGTCCTGACTTCCTCTGCACCCCTCTACTGCACCCCTCTTTCGGAAGCTACGTGCTGCCTCGCGGCTAGCGGTGTATTTCCATCAACGGAGAGAAACCGAGACAACCCGGTCTTATCGCAGCTCGGCTTTATTAATGCACACCGAACGCCCAACGGACAGGATGAGAGATTTTTCTCTCTTTCCTTTGCTTCAGAAACCCAGAGAAATTAAAAATAAAAAGCATTAGTGCTCTCTAGCTAAATGTCCACTCTTCACGTCTGAGTGAATGAGGCCAAGGCCATCACGTGTGGAGGGTTTTTTTTTTTTTTTTTTTTTTTTTTTTTTTTTTTTCCTGCATTCGGTACTTTTTTCTTCTTCTTTCCCCTCTCCTGCCTCTTTCCGGGCCTCATTCTTAATTCAGTGTGGGGAATAAGAGTGCGCTGTGTGCTCTTATTGATTTGTGTTTTAAAGGCGAGTCTGTAGGGGCGTTAAATGTTTTAGGGGGCGGAAGGCCACTTTATTGGGTGGCTTTCACTCGCACGTCATGTTTAATTAGAGCGTCGCAACCCGTTGGAGTACTGGCTGTCTGGAAACAACGCAAGATGCCAACGGGTGTTGAAATACCCCCTCCCCTACTCAGGAGGGTTGATGTGCCAGTTTGGTGGCTGTACTGCATTGAGGGGTTGCTCTGCTGGCTCGTCAGTGCAGTCCGGGAATCTCCCAACGGAGTACTACAGCCTTATAATAACGTCCGGCCGTTATCATGGCCGACGTGGTACTGAATTTGATGCCTGTTCTAGGAAAATTGCACGTGAGGTTGGAATACAAACTGAACCTGACACTGAGTGTAGCCAATCAACAATCAGCATGGCTTTGGGATGTTGGAGGAAACTGGAGAACCCAGAGGAGAACCATGATGCAATAAAACAATCAGTTACAACTATTTTTAAACTTTTTGTTTGATAGATAATTTTATTAGTGTTTGTTTGCTTGTTTATTTATTATTATAAAAGCAGTCAAGATGTTTGCGAATATTATTTACAAATTTAAATTTAGAAATTTTTATATAAATTTTTTTCCCTTAAAAAATTTTGTTTTAAAAGTTTGGTTGCTGGTAATAATAAAAATAATGTAATTTATTTCCAATTTCCAAACTAAATTGTTTGTTTATTGTTGAATAATTTGATTAAAGATTCTTATAATAATTCTAATGTTAAAATAAATACTAAGTCATATAACTATCCAAATAAAATGTATTTAAAATTGCTGTGAACCACAATCACATACCTTTATTATTGTAAATAATTATAATTATTATAATCAGAATGAAATTTTTTAAAGTATTAAAATACATTGCTGTATTATGTTTCCGTATTAATAATAACAGTAGAATATAATTATTTTTATTTTCCTAAATCTAAAACATTAATTTTAAGTCATTAATAATGCAGTAATGTAATTTTTATTTATTTATTTCATAAATATAACGATTAGTACATTAAACTCTGCCTTCACCCAGTGTCGGCTGAGATAGGATCCAGAAGCCACACGCCTAGTAAGATTAGGCGGTTCAGAAGATGAGTGAGTGAGTTGTGTTGTAATATAATCACTTTCTACTTTTATAATAATAAAGCAGATCTATCGCTCGCTGTTAAGAACTGAATAATAAACCATAACTCACAGCGAATCTTAGAACTGAAACTGCCGTCTCTGCACAGACAGAAACCCGAATTCAGGATCAAACCGGGAGCCCTGGAGCGTCGAAGTACGAGTGCTACCTGCCACCATGAATCAGGACTCCCAGCAGAGATCCGAAATTCTTTTCTTTGCAGTTGCTCTGTCTTTGAATACCGGGGAGCCGTGTTCGTGTGTGGTCACATGACTGCCGTCCCATGCTGAGACACAGTGTCTCCTCTGCATCTGCATTTACGATGAATCATGTTTGCACAAGGCTGGGAGAAGACGCTCAGCACAGTGACAGCAGCCAAACCCTTCCTGTCCCTGCCAGGTCCCACTGCTCCTGCTGCCAAAATGGAGAGAGAGCTGCAAAATATTTGCGATCCCAAACGCGTTAAATAAATAAATAAATAAGTAAATAAATAAAGAAGGAAAGAAAGGGGAAAAAATCCACCCTTGATACTTTTTACAGCGAGTTCTTTTGTGTATTGTGCACCCCTCCTCCCCCTTCCCTTCCCTTCAAGTTTATCGTCCATAAAGTCTGAATCGCACAAGGTCGTTTGATTTCCAACCTTGGAACACAATACGCCTTTATCAGCTACTTTGCATGGAAGAACAGTTACTTGAAATGTTTACATAAAGCATGGGAGCGTTAAGAGGTGAGAGTCGAGAGCTCACTCGTATTTAAGATAAAAGGCGCGTCGTGTCGGTAGGTGGGGGAGGAGTCATAAAGAAACAAACAAAGTAAGAAACACAACGAAGGAGGTCCAGATATCATAAACCCACCGCCGTTTGCATAAGAATGGGATCAGTGTATACAAAGCACCATTTTACCTGTCCTGACTGCATGGCTACTCGACCCTCTTCTCCATGTGTGTGTGAGAGCGAGAGAGCATGCACTTGTTCAGTGAAAGAGCCTCTCTGACACAACACGCAGCCTCCACATCTTTGTAGCTGAACAGAGCTCCATTCACGGGCTCCCTGAATGAACAGCATATCTCACCGCGCGACGTGCGCAAGGACTCCGATTCCTTTACCGTTTAACCGAGCGCTCTCATTCGCCTCTCTGCGAAATCGTCAAGGTTAACGACTGCCAGCTCTTCACAGACGACAGCCTCGCCGTCGCGAAGCCTAGGGAGCCTTGTGTTATTCAAGAGCTCTTCTACTAGCGCCAACACCACCCCCCCCTCACCCCCCAAGGCCGATTCGATCCCAGCGCTCTCGCTCCCACTCTCTCGTTTCTCCAGCATACTTCTCTCACTGCACTAGCCTACTTGTACTAATGACATCGAGTCCAGTTCAAGTGCTCAAGCCATATCCATATCCGGCGCAGGTTCTAATTACCATATTCGTATTCCTGTTGCTTATTCTATTGTACGGTACTGTTGCGGACTACTCCTTCCTTCCTTCTGTTCCCCCCCCCCCCTTTCATCATCTACGGCAGCTGTTTTTCGTGTTCGTCTACTGGGAAAACAAGACGTTTGCTTTCAGTGACACGCTACAGCTGGCGTCTACATAACACCCATTCGAAAAGTATTACTTTCACATTGTCTCTGACTTCTGATACCTCGCCATCCTCCACCCGCTCTATCCGCACAAAACTGCTGAAGGATTGTTAGGGGTGGGGTGGGACGGTGGCACACTGGTTAGTATGTTCACCTCACAGCAAGAAGAACCTGGGTTCGAGTCCGAGGTATTTCTGTATGGAGTTTGGATGTTCTTCCCATACTTGCCTGGGCTTCCTTTGGGTACTCTACATAACTACTACTACTACTTTTCTTTCGGCTTCTCCCATCAGGGGTCGCCACAGCGAATCATCCGCCTCCATCCATCCC
>JAQNCB010000008.1:31078586-31095230 GCA_030068295.1 Euristhmus nudiceps | reverse complement strand
TTTGGCCATGGCCTGCATTCATGAGACTGTACATGTTCATTCCTGTCCATAATTAGAAGCCTATTATAGAGGAATTTACCGAAACGTCGATAATTATTGCATTTCATTCATACAATTATCCGATCAGCCAATCATGTGATGCCGCATAATAAAATCATGAAGATGAGGGTCGAGTGCCGGTTTCTCGGGGGTGGGTGGGTGTGATTTTTAATCCATTTTATTAATGTCAGCAGTGTATTGGCAGAGACTGTTCCTCCTATTTTTTAGGTTTTTTTTTTTATCATAATGTGTCTAAAATTGAGATGCTTTGAGCACACACACACACACATCTCATGTTAGACGTTTACATCGCGATAGACCACGGATATGATTTCAGTTTCACAAAAAACGAACCCACGCTGCGTTGTGGTTTCATATCCGACACGCTGTGTGATAAAAAAAAAAAAGCTGTTTTTTTGTGGTATTGGTGGTGTATACTGTCACCATTGCACCCTGAACTCATCCCTCAATATCCTGTGTTCCCCCACATCGCTGTTATGGTATGATCAGAAGCGCTGCGATCATTCAGGTCAGACCAGGCAGGTTGACATGGGGGAGTGAATTCCATTGAGCGTACTTCACCTCAGACAGGAAGTGTTTGAAAAAGTAAGACAGAAAAAAAAACCAGCGACGACGACGACACACAGAGTGATATCTGAGAGAGCTGTAGGCGTCTCGATGCAGGAGACGGCGTCTTCGGAGCCTCGGAGTACGCGGCACAGACGGGCGTGGGCACGCGTCCCACTTTCTGCCCTCTGCCACACAAAAGCGTCACAGAGATAAAGATCATCGTGTCGGGTCGACGTGCCCGTGTCGTTCGGCTTATGTCATGCAACAATACGCGCTCGTCACGGCTAACAATCAGCCGTCTGTCTGTCTGCATACCCACCTAATACCAGCGTCCTGGAAAACACGCTCTTCGTTTCATCGGCTTGGGATTCTGATTCATAATTAATCAACTTGAAACGAAGCACATCTGGGGTTAAGGAGAAAGACTCCACTTTTTTATTTATTTAAAGAAAAGAATCAGCTGGGGTTGTTTCTCAGTATAATACGCCTTTTGTTCTTTATTTCGATGTGTGCGTGCGCTTCAATAAAACGTCCTGCGTTATTCCTCTACATCGCAGATTCCTTTTTAAGGACCACACTTGTTCCAAGTTCAGATTTTTCTGATTACGTTTTCACCACGTTTAAATTCATGTTTCTTGCCTTTTTTTGTTGGATTTCTTTGCTAATCAGATAAACGGCAGCTTTCCAATTAGGCTAGCAAAAAAAAAAAAAAAATCACCACAACAGTAATAACCAGTGCTAATAAACCATCAATTTTTACTTGCCAGCAATTCTTCTTCTTTTTTTTTTTCTTCTTTCTTCCCCTCTTTGATACCCCCTCCCACCCCCTTCTTCCTTTGCTACCGTCAGCTCCTCCGCAAGACGTGGAGATTGGGCGCTGGCGCCTGCCGCACTCCTCCTCATCCCTCATACACTGTGTAATTTCTCTTAATTAGACATGGCATAGCTCAGTGAGCATTCGAGGAATGTGAAGGCCGTTAGGGGAGACGTTTAAAACGCCTGCGAAGACGCAAAGCCACGGTAAAACAAGAAGAAAAAAACTTGTCTACCATGGAAATTTTTTCTCTCTCCCCCCCCCTGTTTCTTTTCGACTGGGGTTTTATTCACCGTGACAGTGCTGACTGAGCTTCCAGCGGTTTGGGGTTTTCTTGCTGGCCTGGTTTGTGTCACTGGAGGTTCTCAGTGCTGAAAGTAGGTTCGCACTCTAAATGGATTGAATGCGGCATTCCTCAGGGGTGTCCTTGTTGTCCGTTGCGCTTTATTTTTCACATGTTTTCCGCATGTCTTGCGTATCTGGAATATTTTCGAGTGAGCGATGGGGTTCGATGATGGTGGAACATTCTGAAAAGAATTTAGGCCTAAGCGTAAACCTATAGCCTTGGACTCTTTGTGTTGAATAATCACCGACTGGTAGCTCAATGACATACTGAATTTGTAGTGCGCAAAAGGCAGTGAGAGAATGTACTAATTTTTCAGAAGTTTCAAACTGACAAAGTTTATGCTAATTAGCTAATGACCAAACCAAGCTTTAATTACATTATTTGCTGCAGACACCGGAAGCAAGGCGACAGTCCAAACTATAAGTGTACCGTCCATTCCAAAGGAAAAGGGACGAACCCGCGTGTTCCGGTCTTACAAACACCGCAAGGTTGAATTAAGGATGGAATGAATATTCTGTCTTTTTTTTTTTGTTTGTTTGTTTTGTTTTAATTCCTTGGAGTTCAGAAATGACTGAAAATAGATCATCGCTGATGGATTAGCGCGGGAGAACATCGATCAGCGTGGAGCGGCGGGCCGGGACGCGGCCGCTTCATTCATCAGAGCGCTCTGCGTTCGCTTAGTGGCGTAATGATGCGTGCCTGATAATCGCCTCCCAAATTCAGCCTAATGCGACATGCAGGGCGTAATGAGAATGAATCGGAGTGACGGCGGGCTTCTCGTGCGTGCCGCGACGCCACGCTCGGTCCCGCGTGTCCGGTTAATTAGAATATACATCTGATACACCTGCTGGTAACGCTGGAATATTTCCACTTACACTCGCTTCTGTCTGCGGTCTGAATGTGCGTCTCATCTCTCTCTCTCTCTCTCTCTCTCTCTCTCTCTCTCTCTCACACACACACTCACACGAGCGCGTGCACACACCGGGGGCCAGCTGGTGACCTGGCCTGTCATGGTCCTCAGTGGTCAGTGTGAAATTGAGCTAATGCAAAGCCTTGTGGCTTCTCACTGACCCACCAGAGGACACACATTCTCTCCCTCCCTCCCTCGGTCTCGTACGCACGCACTCTCTCTCACACCCTCTCTCTCTCTCATACTCTCACACTCTCTCACACACACACGCGCGCGCACGCACGCACGCACTCTCTCTCTCTCTCTCTCTCTCAGCACACAGCCCTGCATGGTCTTTAAAACACAGCAGTGTTCAAATCTCTCTCATGGTTTCTTTCTTTTCTCCACCCAACATGGGTCTCGTCCCAAATCAAAGTTCGCAGGACCTGCAGGGTCTCCGGTCCCCCCACGCCGCGTGAGCGTAAAGGCGGTTTTATTATACACACTGTTCTGATATAAGGAAACGCGATTCCGCCAGAATAACGACAAAAAGGAAGCTTTACCTGTGTGTGTGTGCGCGCGTGAATACTGTATATTGGGGTGGGTGTGTGTTTGCACTGTGTGTGTGTGTGTGTGTGTGTGTGTGTGTGTGTCTGCATGCATACTGTATTTTGGGGTGTTTTTCCTTTTTTTTTTTTTTTTTTTTTTTTTTTTGTACACATGAACCCTTTTTTGGTTCTTTAAATTCTGAATAAATAAATGTATCGTTATAAAATAAATTTCACCGGTGACTTCTAACATTTTAAAAAGGTTTTTAATTTGTTTTTGTGTATTTTTATTTGATTAATTTCCATTTCAATATATTTTTAAATTATTGATTCATTTTATATGGATCCAGTAAGACTTTTATTTATTTATTTTGTGGAATTCCCACGCTGCACTTCATGTAACATCCATGGGTGACTTGAGCCGAAGCTGCCGGAGGTGTCCTCCCTGACGCGGCCCCTGCCCCCCGGCGCTGCACTGGGCTCCCTCAGCCAGTCTGTTTCTCTCAGCAGGGCGGGCTCGCGTCGGTGTCAGGGTCACGGCGGTGCCGCGCACGCCGGCCTCGATAACCCAAATAACTGAACGCTCGAATAGAAAGCGGGTTTCTGCGTCTCACTCAAAATGGGTGCGGCGGTACCGTCGGGGTCACGACTCTCCGTAAATCCGAGGATAAAAAAAACCATCACACATTCTACCAGAGCGAGCTTTAACCTTGATTTCTGCTCATAACATGATTCCACATGCATGATGCCATTGAAACGCTCAGGTCGTATAACGAGTGAATATACCCGACCCAGATGATACCGATCCGGTGTATATTTGCTGTCTGTGATTTTCTTTTTTCTTTTTTTTTTTTTCAGTTCACCGATTCAGTCAGATCTTTCGAAGTTCTGACTCCCGGCTCACTTTTCTATCTGACACGGGTGCCAAAACTTTTGCACAGAACATACCTTTTAAGGGTCTGATATCCTGTTTCTGTGCCGTTCACATCTAAACCGCGCCGCGCATTCCGCTTGTTGTGGAGCGAGTCCGAGACCCGCATAACACTTGGGCTCTGTCCCTGCTTCACCTCGCAGCTTAAAGTCCACACGCAGGCGGTTTCTCCGTGATTAGAGCAGGAATAAGAACAGAGTGCGAGTGAAGGAAAAGGAACAGGGGTTGAACAGACGGCGTGTGTTCAGCATTGTGCGCTGGACGGCTTTGAAGCGGCTTCCCAAGCGAGACGGCTGCGCTGCTTATTAGTCTGCCTCGTTCTCTTTTTATTTCAAGCCTCCGAGCAAATATTAGTGTGGCTCCGCACACTTGGCTGCACAGGTGTGTGTGTGTGTGTGTGTGTGTGTGTGTGTGTGTGTGTGCGCGCGCTCCACCCCTCAGTTATTAAATGGAGGAACTGTAGAGCTTAACACACTGAGAACACAATGCTTAACCTGACGTACGATGAACACATACAGGAACCGAAGGGCCTTGGGGGGGCAACGTCAACAACACACACACACACACACACACACACATGCAAATGTGGGACTGTCATGGGCCATTAAAGCAGAACAGTCTAGCGTGAGCTTTGGTCTCAACTATATCGCCGGCATCAACAGAGAATATGTTTATTTATTCTATCCTAGGACTCTAGATATGAGCATCCGTGTGCTCTGATTGGCTGGTCTACCCCCCTCCCCCGAGGATATCTGCTCATGTCCTGTGACCTAAAAAAATAAATAAATAAATAACCAGAAGTGTCATGACTTGTACTACTAAGCTAAATGCTAAAGCTAGCTGGTCATTTTGCCGTTTATTTCCACCTCATTTAAGGCGGGAAAAGGATGAGCATTCGGAATGAAGTGTCTCAGGGTAAGAACGTTTAAAAATGTTTTTGAGAATCGGACACCTGGTGTTTTATTTGCTTTCCTGGATGAACAGGCGTGCAGTGTACAGGAGAGCACGCCTTTCCTGGTATTTGCTACTAGCTGCTGGCTCTAGCTAGTTTCACGAGAAAACAAGAAGCGCCGCTAACGCCGGTCGCTAACGTCTGAACAAGTTCCACGAAAAAAACGATACAATTATGCAAATAAGTTTTTGATATTTGTTTTTTTTTTTTTTAATAACTAGACATATTTCATCAAACACAGTCTTATTGGACTGCTAACGGAACCGGCCTTTCGCCAAACAGCTGTGCTAATCCGCTAGCTCCATGCTCACTGGCTCTCCTGTAAAGTATTTAATGGTAAGAATTAAATTTTCAAGAATTTGATGACAAGTGGATATATTAAGTTATTCTGTTTTGTAAAGTTTAACTGATGGCATGCTGGACACGCCCTTTACAAGTGACTTGGCAGCGTGGAATAACTGATCAATATCTAACAAGGTCGATATCGAATAAAATGACTCCAGACGTCTCTGAAACTTGCATTTATATAATCAAGCAAAGCAAATTTCCGATCTCGTTAATTCTACAACTGCACTTTTTTTTTTTTTTTTTTTTTTTTCTCCCTGGAATTTTTGTTTATTGTTTTATTTTTTTGGAAGGAGTCTCCAGTGTCAGTGAGCAGTCAGGAGGATTCTCCACCCTGGGAAGGGCTTCACGGTCAGAAATGTTAGCCCACGTTGTACTTGCGTGAGCGATAATTCCAGCTACTTCCCCCGTACTCGTCTGTCCGTTTGGTCAGAATATGAAGTTGGAAGTCTGTCAAAAGCCACAGCGCTTAAAAAAAAAAAAAAGTCATGATTTAGCAGCCAGGGCTGAGGACCCGCAGCAAATCTGGCTAATCGAGGCAGAAAAGACGCGCGGGCAGGCAGAACCGTGTTGTGTACACAGCTGCGGGCATTAGTCAGCGCTGACGAGGTGAAAATCTCCGAACCTCGCCGAGTGTCGCGCTCTGTTTCACGCCCGCGTCAGCTCCAAATTTAGGGTTTCACCGCCTTTCTCCCACTCGCGCGAGTGCTGTGTTTGTTTGGTGTAATTTTCCCAATGATAGGCTGCGAGAGGGAGAATGTCAGCATGAGTAATAAAGGGAACGGTGGACGAGAGAACGGAGACGGATGAAAAGAGTGAGAGCGAGTAGAGTGGTGAGAGGGAGAGGGAGGGAGAGGGAGAGAGAGAGGGGTCCTGACTAACCCGGTCCAGGGGTTCCGTCCTGCTGTAGATCTGTGACCCCCTCGTTCCCACTTAATGAGTCTGCAGTGTACTGTAATTAGTGTGTGTTGGGTCAGTGAAGAGTCACTTCATTAAACCAGCAATTTGAGCAAAATTATAGCCATTTCCCCGGCGGTCTCCGTTTTGTCGTTTTTGTTCTGTTTCACAATTTCTTCTCTTCTCTCTCCCTCCGTCCTCGTTCTCTCAATCCCCCCTCTTTCTCTCCTGCTCCTCTTCTTTCTAGATCTTTCTCTCTTCTCTTTCTCTCCTTTCATGCCATGTATGTGCCGTCCCCCCTCTCTCTCTCTCGCTCTCCCCATCCGTCTCTCCTGGCAGTTCCGAGGCTCTCGCGGGAGCGAGTGTAATCTGTTCCATCAGCGTTTACTACCGAGCAGAAATTAACGCAGACGAGCGCCGGCACTCGCAGCCAGCCAAACGCTTCTATTAGGAAAATTATAACGCTATTGACTGAGCCGAGTTTGGCCTTTTTCATCCCCAGCCCCCCCCCCTCTCATTCCCTCCCGTTGCCTCTGTTCCCAGCGCCGCCACACACAGTGTGGGACGTCACGCATCTCCGCAAGTATGTACACGTAAATCCATCTGATAGCATCGGAACGCCACGGCGACTGGCTCAGAATCGGGCGATGATCAGTATCGGTTCTGGATCAGAGTGAGACCAGATTAATTCCGCAGCATTTCTGGTGGTGATGAAACAAAGGAAGACAGGTTTTCATGTTAAACCTGGGGATCCTCTTTGCTATCGATGGTATTTAGATACTGGCCGGTGTTATCAGCGATGGACTCGGTTTGTGTGATGTAGTGATTTAACCTTCCTGCACCTTTTAATATGGAACGGATTGGTCAAAACAACTTTCAATAGAACCGGTGTATTGGGGCGCCATAGTGGTTAACACGGCTGCTCCACAGCGAGATGGTACTGGGTTTAAGTCCCAGGCTCGGTGAGGGTGTTTCTGTAGGGAGTTTGAATGTTTTCTTCGTGCTTGCGTGGGTTTCCTCTGGCAGTCTGAAGAGTTGCACACTAGGCTGACTATTTCTAATTGAGCCTTGGAGTGAGTGGGAATGGTTGTCTGTGTGTTGGCCCTGCCACGGACTGGCGAACTCTTCAGGGTGCACGCAGTCCTTGCCCACAGTCAGCTGAGAGAAGCTTCAGCCTCCCCATAACCCAAGTAGGATTGACCAGCTAGGCAAATGAACGAACGAACGAATGAATGAACAAAAACCCCTCCCATAAACAAATGGGGCAGGGTTTGTAGGACGACACGGCCACTAACGACAATCGTTCGACAGCGTCTCGCTCTCAGATCTCAGAACTGAAGACTTAACGTACTGTATGCACCAATCTTTCCGATTACTTCACGCTAATACTTGTATTAGATCATAATGTGATTTGAGACTTTGCTTGAATTGAAGTTCTGGTTGCGAATGATTACCCTGCCGGAAGAAACCTGTTGGTGTTTGTGTCGGTGTGTGGCTTTATTCAAGCAGAATGACAAATCTGTCCCTCATTTGGCACCCTCCATAAAATCAGACAAGACGCGATGAAAATGCCTTATCGTTAAGTATTGTTGGATGAACTTAAATCCACACATCAGTTTTCTATCCCACAATTCCATTTGTGTGTGCGCGTACGTCGTTCGTTAGTCGTCGACGATCATTGACTGTCGCTGTGAGAATGACGAGAATGAGCGGAGTGTTAATCATCTCGTCGCGCTCCCGTGGTGCCTCAGCTGGAGCGGACCAAAGAGTCTGGCGTGCTCAAATGAGGATCCGCGGGGCCCCCTGGTAATCAGGTTTTTAAGTGATTAGCCTATTAGTTTGCATAATAAATGTAACATTGGCGTCTGCTAATCACTCTCGAGGGTACGCACCTACCTCGCGAAAGGAAACGAGGCAGCGTGAAGGGGAAGTGCTCACTCGCTCCCATTTCGTGCTCCCGTACTCGCTGTTTAGAGGAGCTCACAGTTTGGTGCCATGCCAGTTATTGCTTAGACTTTTTGTGCATGTTGCCTGTTTTTGTTTTTATTTCCATTATTGCTGCCCAAGTGCCGACATAAAAACACATCAGTAACACAGCCAGCGCCATAAAACCTCTTTATGAATACATAAAACTGTAATATTAGCATCAGCACCAGGATCAGCGGCTCAAGGCGTTTCATTGTTTGTCTGTCTTTTGTTGTTTGTGTTGTTGTGTTACGGGAGTGATGTTTGTGCAGGGCTAATTAAGTCTCTGCATCTGGAGAACATGTGTGCAGCTTTCGGATGGCTGTATGAAGGACAAAAGTGGTGGACGGATAGGTGCTAAACCATGCACTTTGGGGCAATTTCTTCTGTGTCTCCTAGTCAGAAGTCAGAGTTGATACAAACTCCAGGTTTTAAAGGGTACAGGGTTTAACCTGCCGTGGAAAGGTTTGTTCCGGAATAAGTTTTCCATGTAGAATATTGCCTGAAGATGTTTCCACAATATATGGTACAACCAAATACTAAAGTTTTCATCCCTATTCCTCGCTTTATTACCTCCGCCAATGAGGGCTACGTCTTGTGTGGGTTTTGTTTGCAGGACTACATGAAAGGTTGCGTGTAGAATTTCATGACGTTTCTACCACAGGGTGGAGCTTTGGATAAGGAACGACTCCATTAGATTTCTTGGTGGAGGTTGTGCCTTCTGATTGCTTTTGTTTTGTGTTGTATCATCCAACAAAAGGTTCTGTAGGATACCTAAAAACAAAAGTAGAGAATTTATTTCCCCTTCAATGACAGGTGTGCAGGCCCTGGGGGCAACAAAGCAGCTGGGAATCATGCTGCTCCCACCACCATGCTTCACTGCAGGATGACTTTTACATGTGACCTTGTTAAACCATCTTTAGTGCCGTGTACTGGCGCATTTCTTCCTGAATGATTCGATGCTTTGTTTCATTCGCCGACAAAACATTTAACCAGTAGGATTGTGGAGTGTTTCTGTGGAACGCCCTTCCATAAACTCCCTTGTTTTGTGCACAGTAGATTCATGAACCGAGGCATCCTCCAGTTCAGTGATCACATTCCGGATGCTGGAGCGGGGCCAAAATTATTGTTGTTTCTGCTCGCACTCCTGAAAAGTGGTCAAGACTCCCTATAACTTTCTGAAATGAGAAATTCAAGGTTTTTAGTTGGCGATGACCCACGGGCTAAGCAAGGCCAACTGCGGTGGAAGGGAGGTCTCGGGCTACGAGCTGCGGGTTTAGGGATAGGAGGATGGTGGCTTATGATCTTGTGTTTTCTGAGATCTCTCTCTATCTTTCTTTCGCTTTTTTTCTTAGTTCTTTTGAGAAGGGCCTGGTTGATATCAGCCCAAGCTTCTTGTGAAGACCAAACTGTGCTTTATGGTTTTTTTTTTTTTTTTCAACTTTTATTGATTAAACAGACATATTTACGAACTCCATACTCCCATTAGTGTTTGTTGCATTCATTAGCCTTGGGGTTCACATTTTTTTCCATACGCTGGGAAAGTTTTTCCAGACAAGATTCTTCATGTCGAGCGTCAGTTGAACTGCCGTACGTTTGCGGCGGATGTTTTTGTAGGTTAGACATGCAGCTTCCGGTCCCTTAGCGCTAAACACACACCTCTCCTGCTGTTGATGGCGCCATAGCGGAGGTGTTCACACCTTCTGATGGCTTCGCTTCTGTCTTGGGATTCCTGTCTGCTGTGTGCTGTTTTTCTGTGTATGCAAATGTGCCCCCCCCCCACCCACCCAAATTGAGCAGTGTGTAATTACTCGCCTGTGTGTGTTTTCTCCTGTAGAGAGAACTAGACACCACTGCCACGCTACTGGCCAACAGACAAGATGAGAGCGAACAGTCCAGGAAAAAGCTCATCGATCAGAGCCGCGAATTTAAGAAAAACACACCAGAGGTGAGGCTACACGCACACACACACACACACACACACACACACACAATCACACTATATTTCAAGCTAACTGTTCGTACATGGAGGCCACTCCGTGTGACTGTAACTCTGTGTGTGTGTGTGTGTGTGTGTGTGTGTGTGTGTGTGTGTGTGTGTGAGAAACCCCTCGCACGGTTTTTAAGTGCGTTTTTGAGTCCAGGCCCGCTCTCTCCCAATTTTTTGGGTCTCCAACTCTCAGAAAAGTTGGATGAGGTGTCTTAAAGGAAAAGTTCAGCCAAAAACCACAATATTATAAAAGAATATATATATTTTTTTCACAAGTCGTTGTCCGTCATTAAAAGCTGCTTTGGCTCTGCACCTTGTAAGTGGCTGTGTGTTTACGTTTAGAAAGTGTGGAGTCCATGGGAGCTGATTGGCCGAGCTCTCACGGGAGGGAGGGATGGCATGCGCTCACTTCCCTGTCACTCGCAGCGATCACCCGCCAATCACGGGTGTCTGTGGGCTCATTCGTACGAGGATGTGGAAGGATGCGGATAGTGCTTTCCCTTAGAGTGTGTTAGACCCGCCCCCAAATGCGCATGGGTCACAGTTCAAAAAGAGGCGGGTGGCTAGCATTGCATGTCATGGAGGGGGCTTGTGCATGATTTCGCCCCTCCCTGGACGGTGCTGGTGGTCGTGTGATAGGGAAGGCAATACCTGATGGGCGGGATTTGGATACGACTAAAATTAGGGAGAAAATGGGGGGGTGGGTGGGTATGAGCCAGTGTGTCAGCGAGGTTAATTAGCGTGAACATGCAAAGAAAAACACTGATGGGCGTGGCCACTTCTGAAGGCAATCAATTAACAATATGTAATTTAGTTTACCAAGAGCGGTGCAAATTGGCGTTGTGTGTGTGTACCATCGTGACTGACACACGGTGTCGAAGTCTTCCTCCAACATTCCAAATAAATTCCCCGTGCTGTGTTCTGAAAGGTAAACCCCCACGAGTACTTTAGCGTTGAGTTCCGTCATAGTTCTCGCTTTTTTGTCACTAAACTTTTCACTGGGTTGCTTTTTAAAAAAAAAAAAAAAAAAAAAAAAAAAAAAAAAAAGGAGTCTCGCAGTAATGATCTCCGTTTGGAAAATTTTATGTGGAAAATTGGTCTTAAAGCTAAAATTGCTCGTTAGCTTCCTGGTACTGTTCTCAATTATCCAAACAATGGTGTGCTTGTATTTTTGGTTTATTTTTTTTATTATTGCATTTTCCTGGATATTTTCTTCTCTTTATTTTGGATTTATTTATTTATTTAATGCATTTATTGCCTTTGAATATTATTTTATTTAATAATTTATTTGTTGTTTAAAGATGTACTTTAATTTCCGTCAAGACTATCGAGGGTATGCAATATTATTATTATTATTGTTATTATTATTATTATTATTTTCAACCATAAACGCTGAGCATATAAAAAAGAAAGAATATTAAATAAACATGATGCACAGTGTATTATCTTGACGGAAACATAATCGGCTGCGGTGTCTTTCTGAAACCATTTGCTTCCTCCTGTACAGTACGAGAATCTCAGCGACCCCTACAGGAGGCACAATGATATTCGTAAAACATCACCATCTTTTTTATTTTTGTATCCCTTCTTCTGTTTCCTAACGCTTGATCTCTGACGTCTCTGGGTTCTCCGAATCGGTGTTGTGCCGCCTCGTTTTTGCGTATGTACTGGATACCCCAATACAGAACCGAAACAAGATGTAGAACAGATGTTTTGTTGAGGTGTTTTGCTGTTGTTGTCACCTGATCACACTACTGTGTCATTAATTACTTTCCTATTCCATTATGTCTCATGGTCGCGTTGGTCCCTCATTTTCAATTAATTCTAAATGGCGTGCAAACTTTTGGACGCGACAATTTTTTTAAATAAGAAATGTCCATATATGGACTCCGGAGTCGTTAATACCATCTGGATGCTGACTGACCCAACACTGATTTTGGACAAAGGTCATGCTCGCTGCGTATTGGCTCTCATGCCTGAAATTAATGATCCTAATGTGGAACGGTTAATATTTCCCGTAAATTGTTGGATTTTACCTAAAACAAAGTGCGGGACGTGTTCAGAACGTACCAGCAGAAGCATTTTTAGTTGTTAAGAGCCCGATATATCAGAGATGGGTTAATGCGCTGAACCCTGATATCAGCATTGTGCTAAAAAGAAAGAAGGCTACGCGTGAGTGCGTCCCGAACTGCCGAGCATCTACTTTTTACCTAATTACTGTTTTTGTTAGCATGTTAAAGCCGCCAGTTCCCTCGAGAGCTGTTTTACTCTGACCTACTTTGTTCTCCGTCGAGTGCGTAACATCTCCACAAAGGGGAATCATCTGGGAATCGCATTGTTTATCAGGCGCTCCCATGGCAACGGGCCTGCCGCAGCACGACTGGAAACAAAGCAGCGTTGTCATTGTTGTTATTTGGAATGTTGTAATGAATAATTAATGAGCAAGTGAATTATTCATGAAGGAGTAGGGTGAAGCGGCGAAGTCGGCGAGCTGCTGCTGCTGCCGCTGGTGGGAATGGTGTGTGTACGACGACGCAAGTGTGCCATGTTTTTTTTTTTTTTTTTTTTTTTTTTTTTTTTTTTTTCCCCTTCTTTCTTTATTCTTTTTTTTGTTTTGTTCTCCCCCTCCTTCGATTCTTCTAATGGGGTTCTGCTGCTCGCCTGTTTTCCTTACGCTCGCTCCTAAATGCTGCCGTGCTTTCATTCCAGCCGAGACATTTCGCTTTACGGACTTTTTTTTTTTTTTTTTTCCCCCTCCCAGACAGATGTGAAGAAACGTCGTCTCGCACCTGCTGCAAGTTCTGGGCCGCGTATGCGACATTACAGATTCACACGATGGTTAATACGATACACATTTGCGCAACGGTGATGTTAAATTCTCGATTCTGATTGGTCCGACGATATCGTCATTATCTAGACCAGGGGTCCCCAACCTTTTTTGCACCAGAGACCAGTTTTATGTATGAAAATGTTTCCGTGGACCGGTTAGAGGCACAGGTTTTGCTTTTGACTCATTTTTTTTTTCAAGGATTAGCATGTGGTTAGCTTAAAATTATAATTGCGGTTCGCTAACGTGTGAAATGATCCAGCAGAGTCAAGTGCGGCAGGAAGGCAAAGGCGGAAACAGTCATCTTTCAAAATAAGATCCGGAAGCTCTAATAAAAAAATATAATTTGTACCATGAAATATTTTGTTTGCGGACCGGTATGAAATGGTCCACGGACCGGGGGTTGGGGACCCCTGATCTAGACCAGCGGCTCGGTCAGGGATGCAGCTGTAATTCATATCACGGGTTTATACGATGTTAAAGTGCTTCTGTTTGTACTTTATTGTTTCCATAGTAACGTCTTGCTCAGAGTGAAGAGCGTGTCGTCGTCATCGCCAGGCTTCTTTTAGGAGATGATAGGGTAGGTTAGGTGTCATGGCAGACTTGGTTGTGGTTGTGGAGTATCTGTGAGCGGTGGTCCCTCCGACAGGGGAAAGTGGCAGGCGGCTGCTTTTGAGCTGAAAAGGTGTTCGTTTGGCCCAACACGGCCCCGGTCTGGTGCCAGGTCCTCCCAGCAGTGTGGTTGATCTGTGAGAGTTTTATGTTGCGCTAGCATACGGTGCTATACTGAAAACAGTCGGCCTTGATGTCGTGTGTTTTAAAAAAAGAAAAAAAATACATTTTCTGAGAGAAGTAGTTTGTAGCTGCCGTAACGAAAGCGATAACAGGAACAGAGTTATTTCGCATGTTTATATTAATGCGCTCCTTAATGCTAGCTAGCGCTTCTTTAATAACTGCCTGTATTGATGTTTATATCTGGGCAACGGTGGGGTACATCATGAATAGCTTTCCAGACCATCACAGGGCCAGTGCACACAACCATTCATACTTACCCCTGCGGCAATTTGGAACGGCAAGTTAGACTAATCTGGCTGTCTGTGGACTGAGGAAGGAAACTGGATTTCCTGGAGGAAACCCATGCAAGCATGGGGAGAACACGAGAAGTCCACACAGAAACTCTTGCCGAGCCTGAAACCACCTTCTTGCTGTGAGGCGGACGTGCTGACCATTACGGGACCGTACCGCATGGCAGAGAAACAAGGCACGCCTACTACTACTACTACTACTACTAATAATAATAATAATAATAATAATGCTGCTGAAATGAATGTATTGTTTATTTGGTTTACAGTAGGGAGTCATCCTAGAGATGGCAAGTTCGAATCCGGTTTAATGCACACAGACATTCATGTCCGGGAGTCCATGCAAGCTAATTGGCCGAGCACTCACGGGAGGGCGGGACAGCATACGCTGACTTCCCTGTCACTCATATCGATCGCTAGCCAATCATGGGCATCTGTTAGCTCATTCGTATGAGGGGCGGATAGCGCTTTGACTCAGTGTTAGACCCGCCCCCAAATACACATGCACAGCAGTTTCAAAAGAGGAGGGTGGCTAGCATGATATGTCACGGAGGGGGCGTGTGCATGCTTTCACCCTTCCCTGGTCGGTGGTGGTTGTGTGACAGGGAAGGCAATACCTGATGGGTGGGAATTAGATACGAATAAATTATGGGGGAAAATGAATAAAATAGGGAGTCATGATTGTTAAATATCGTATCGCATCCAGGGTGCGGTGCAGCTACATGCCGTATGTTAATCCTTTCGGTACATCAAAGGTTAAGTTGATATCTTGATGTTGAAATTTAGTATTGGCTCGTCACGGCTCGTCACGCCTCTTCAAAACGGCTCGACGTTTGCAGAGCTCGGTGCAACAACTGAACAAGCTGGAGATGCCGCGCCAACCCCGATACTCGCGCACACGTACACGCGTGCATTCTCACCGTGAAGGACGTCGGGCGTGTTTAAATTTACATTTCGGGGAAAGCACGTGCGCAGCCCCGATCCCCATGAAGGCCGAAGATAAGCGTCTCATTAACACACCCGCCCGCATCGACACCTTCCCGCAACACCGCTGGCCAGATGGTTATTACGCACAGCTTCACACCGAAACAGCTGGACGAGTCGAGAAGTGGCGGGAGGAAGCCGACGAAGAGAAGACAAACGAGAACACGCTCATGTGTGAATGTTAGAACAGGAGAGAGAGAAAAAATTAAACGACTGACGAAAGGAAGAGAAAACTCTTATCGAAAGCAGCCGTATATGCGCCACCAGGGTGAGGGATCTGATGTACAGCAGCATCCGATATAATCGTTTATCTGTTTATAGTTATTTAATGCTGGTGTGTCACAATATACAGCTACTTCCTGTTAGCACTTATTGTATTTTTATTATTGTTATTTCTTCATGTTCGTTTCTGCAACATGAGTCTCAGTGCAAGTCGTTGCTATTGAGATGCTTGTGTATTAGCAGCGAGATCGTTCTTAGTTTCGTGTATTAAAAAAAAACCCTTGCCTGTTCAGAATGAAGAAATGTTAAAACGAAAAGCATTTATTAATGGGGAAAGTTGCTCAGTGAAGGAGTAGCACATGACTGATTGTGTGGTTGCGTCACAATAATACCAAAGTCTGTCAGCTAAGTGAGATGTTAGAACCTGGCGTTGCAAAATAAACCCCCAGAGTAGTTTATAGCGACACTCTGCTGTACGGACATAACCAACCGTACAATACCATGATTGACCAATCAGAATCAAGCATTCAAATGAGGCGTGTGATCATTAATTCAGCCAGCCTGAGGTGAAGAATGTGTTTTAGTTTATACCACCCGGGAACATCAAATGGGGAAAGTCAAACTACATCAAGGTTTTCTTATAATGTAACCATGACAAAGACGGGGCAGGTGAGGTCGGCATGCTGTGTGCAGAGCTTAGCGCTGGGTAGCTAACTGTCTTTCTGAACCTGCATCTGCTACTTTAATGTGCACTACATGGAAACATAAGTAAACCAAGCTTCTTTTAGTGTGTGTGTATGTGTGTATGTGTGTGTGTGTGTGTGTGTGTGTGTGTGTGTGTGTTTAACTTGTTCCAAATTTTGGTAAGTACTACTGCATACAAATATAAGGAAAAACAAACTAAAATGAAATTTGCTTTGATTGAATGGTTATCCACTTGGGATAATGTGTTTGTTTGTTTTTTCACTCCAGAAAGCAGACCAATTACATTGTGCCGTTTTCCTGTGTAGCATATACACATTTAGTGTAACATGGCAGCCTGAAGTTTGGTGTTCCATTTACACTGCAGGGAATTAATCCTAAACCTGGTAGCACTTTCCGAGCAATACAGTCATCCAAAGCATAAGCCTGGCTGCTGACCAATCAGAAACAAGAACTCTGTACATGTACCGTATTTTCCGGACTATACGTCGCTCCGGAGTACAAGTTGAATCATCCAAAAATGGCATAATAAAGAAAAAAA
>JAQNCB010000008.1:30969206-30981744 GCA_030068295.1 Euristhmus nudiceps | reverse complement strand
CCGGGCGAGGGCAGAGTACACCCTGGACAGCTCGCCAGGCCATCGCAGGGCAGAAACACGCTGACAGCTTTGCAGCCATAGTAGGTTAATTGGTTCAGCCAAAAAAAAAAAGAATATATTAATTACTATAACAGTGTTTTGAAAACTCCACATTCTGACAGAAGACAATCATATCCGCCCAGAATTATGCAGAAATATTTAAATTACGTGGCGGCATGGTGACGCAGTGGTTAGCACGTCTGCCTCACAGCAACAAGGTCCTGGGTCCGATTCTCGGTTTTGGGGTGTTTCTGTGTGGAGTTTGCAGTTCTCCCCGTGCTTGTGTGGGTTTCCTCCGGGTACTCTGGTTTCCTCCCACAGACCAAAAACATGCACTGTGGGCTGATTGGCTGTTCCAAATTGCCCCTAGGTGTGAGCATGAATGTGAATGGTCGTATGAGTGTTGCCCCGCAATGGTCTGGCAAGCTGTTTAAGGAGTACCTGATGCTCGTCCAGAGTCGGCTGAGATGGGCACCAGCCTCCCCATGACCCTAATTAGGATTAAGCGGTTCAGAAAATGAATGAATATTGAATATTTTAATGACTTGCGTACACTTTTCTCAGATATCATGCTAGGTGGAGACGAAGTTATTGAAACAAACACTGGTGCAAACAAAACATTCAGGCTGTGAAAAAAAATGCGAGTGTGACAAAATGGTGATGATGGATGTAAATACAGGCTTCTAAAAACCAAAACAAAACATAAATCATATGTAGAGTGAAACGAGATAGCACTAGACAACCATGACACTAAACTCATCATGGCTTTGCAACAAAACAGGCATCACTGAGACCGCGGTACGTGAGAGGGTCATGTGATGCAGCACGAGTGCTTCGACCACTGTTTATGTGACGTTGTGAGATAGTCAGAAGCCTAATACAGGGATCCCTCACTTTTGGTGGTTAATGTGGGGTCGAGACCCGACACGAACATCAAATTTCCGCGAAGTAGGATCGACCCCCATGACTGATGTATACGTTCATGTATATGTGTAAATAATATCAATAAATACATATTCAACGCTATAAATGCTTATAATAACAATTAAACATTCAAAAACAACGCATAAGATGTAAATAAAATATAAATAATATAAAATACATACGTGTAATTGTACATAGATGTAAATAAAATGTAAGAAATGCTTTGATTTCTGCTTTTTCTGTCACACGAATGCTGTGAAATTCGTCTTGCCCAATCAGCTTGCAAGATTTCAGAGTCGTCCCAAACCAGAATCGGTAGTGACTTTGCGGCCTTTCCCTTAACTCTTCCCCCTATTTAAGAGTGAAAGAGTTATGGGAAAGGCCGCAAGTTTACTACCAACTCCGGTTTGGGATGCAGCTCTGAAATCTCGCAAGCTGATTGGTCGAGAACAATTTCCCAGACAAGGCTAGGATCAGAGTCACTAGCGACCCCTCACGGCATTTTCCTAAACTTTTTTGCCATCCCCCCCCCGATTAATTTTTTTTTTTTTTAAATATCCGCGATGCACTGAAGCCGCAGAACCTGAAGCGCGATATAGCGAGGGATGACTGTATACAGGTTTTGAAGGGGGCGGGGTCAGGAATGAAAATTTTAGTTAGCTGCTGTCTGGAACCTCCCCACTGAATGGCGCGAGGCATCGCTGTATCTTACACACCGTGCCTTTAATATTCAACTGTGGTGAGTGGAATAGCGTGTCTGAGCGTGCAACACACACCAAAACTTCAGGCGGCCGCAACATGACGAAGGTTGAGGACACTTTTCCCCTCTGAGTATCATACACAGGCTATTGAGGGTTTTTTTTTTTTTTTTTTTTTTTTTCCCAAATCGGCAGAACACAAAATCCCCTGAATAAAGGTGGGGAAAAAAAATAGCTGATGTTTGATGAATTCTGTCGCGCGCCTGTTTATACTCGAAGCCTGACTGCGTTCCTCCGCCTCAGGACTCGTCGAAGCCACTGGAGGTGTTACTGCTGGAGAAGAACCGCAGCCTTCAGTCCGAGAACGCTTCACTTCGCATCGCCAACACCGAGCTGAGCGGTAAGTCTAAGCTAAGCCGAGCGCCCAGGCAGGCTCGGGTGAAGTGGGGGGGAGGGGAGGATAAGGATGCACGTGACACAGCGAGTTATTTCTTCGACTCCGAAAATCAGCTCCGGCGCAGGTTTTGTTCTGAACAGCCGTGAAGTTGGTTTTTAGTTGGGGTTGGAGTTCAGGCTTTTGCAGTGAAATGGTGACGAGACGGTTGTTTTAGAAGTGTAATCGAATGCGCAGAGTGATTACTCGGGTGTTACGGGGTGTCGCGGAGGCGGCGAGCGGGGGGTGGGGGGGGGGAGTAAGGTGGAACAGGTTAATGCTTGTAAAATGGAGACGCCTGTTTCGAGCTGTTCTTTCACGCCGCCGAAGGAAATGGCCCACTTCAGCACTCTGCTGCATTACTCATGCCTCTTTTGATAATTGCTCATCAGCAGATGTGCGTTGACATTTCCAGCAGAACCGACGTTAATCCTCGCGTGTGCCGTGTCAATCCCAAACACATGCACACACTCACCAGGCTCTACTTTATTACAAACATATGCTCACTTGCTCATTTGTGCGCATTGTGACGGCCAATCAAGTCACGGCAGCGCAGGTAGAGGGCAAGGGGCTCGAGTGAACGCTCACGGCGCGCTTTCACCTCGGTGAGGCATAAAAACCAGCTCAGATTCCTCTTAAATGTGATGTTCAGCCGGTGTGGTGCTACGTGGTGGGGGTTCTTTATTGCTGCATTTGGTTGTTATTTAAGTTAGCGTAGCCGCTAATAATGCTCAGGTTGAAGCTCTTGATGTCTACCTAGTTGATTTGTACTGCTGTGACACGATTGGATGATTGGTATGAATGTTCCTAATAAAGTGGCAACAGTGCAGGGCTTCACTTTTACGCATTTAAATGCTGCATCTTCTCCTTCCTCATATCCGATGATGAAGACGGCGTTATAGCATGTGCACAAACACGTAAAATGTCGTACTATGCCTCATACACTCTCATACGTTCTGTCCTACTTGGTGTTTTTTTTTTTTTTTTTGCTTTAATATAAATCCAGTTGTGCTTTACAGGCTCTGACATTTAACAGTGTTGGTTTGCATGCATGAGTGGATGAGAAAAATGTTAAGAGCGTTTGCTTTGGGGCTGCATAAACAGGATATTTACATAGCACTCGAAGCCTGGCATAAAATTACCATAATCGACAGGCCGCGGTGGCGTAACCTCATCACATCCCTTTAATTTAAAGCACCCTTCGGTCATTTTATCGCACACGTGAAACGGATTGGTTGTTTATTCCGATTAACGTCCACTCGTCCACAAAAAGAGATATTCTAAGGATAATTACCTTTTTTTTTATTTTAACTTTTTTTTTATTTTGGTGTTTTAATAGGCGGGAACTTTTTTTTTTTTGGTTGCACCTTATCAAAGTCCAGCACGTAGCTCGACGTGAGCTCCAGTGAATATTCACCATTTTAACACACAACCTTTATTAATGTTCTCGAATGAGTCCTACTCCCCACTCCCTACTTTTTTTTTTTTTTTTTTTTTTTTTTTAAATTTGTAATTTTTTTTATTATTATTTTTTTATTTCTATGTATGTGTGTGTTGTTTTTTTTGCCCACTAATTGTTATTGTGTACTCTTAACAAGACCAGAGTGGCTTGCTTGAATAGGTTTTTATGTACACAAAGTATATTCACTCTGAGAACTGAAAGAGTCCCGACGACCTCCTCCTCGGCGGACACCGGTCCGTGGTATCGGCATGTAGGAACAGGACGAGGAGCAAGAACGGATGTTCATGAAGTCAGGACTGGTCATCAGAGTGGTGCTGTTCAACCACCAAAGACTGGATTTTTTTTTTTTTTTTTTTTTTTTCCTTTCCATCACCATGGCAGCGGATCTGATCGTCAGTTGTCACCTCGCATGGTGCCCCATTGTTGTGTCAGAGGTCTTCTTTGTCCTTCCGATGCTGTTGCTTACAAGAAAGGTGCAAACTACAAATGCATGGGCGGTTTGTCTGGGGGGCTTAGCAAAAAAAAAAAGCCACTATTAATACAGTTATAATTTTTTTTTTTCCTCTTTTGTACATTAAACACCAGAACAAGAGCACCTTGTCTTTTGTCAGACCCCTTTTTTTTGTTAACTCCCCCATAATGCATTTTGTTTGCCCTTTCTTGTAGGGTCAACCAGCCAGAAAGTGAAAGAAGAGACCACCACGCCACACGTCCCCACCTCTGTCAACTCGGCCCCGCCCCCTCCTGCCCCTTCTCCACTCCTGGGTCGCCCAGGAGCAGTGCCGAACTCTGGCGGCCCGCCCACGGAGTCACCCACTGCCAGCAGCGCTAACGGGGGACACACGTTCTCACCGGCGCTGGACCTGTACGGTACCACCTTCCCCCTGGTGGGTAAGGTAGCACTTGGCTCCCTGCTGCAGCGCCAGCTCTTGCACACCTTCTACTCCAAAGCGCCGCAGGACTTCAGTCACAGCCATTACACGCCCCTGGCGCTGGCGCACGCGCCCCCGCGTCAGCCCTGCGCCAGTCCGGATACTAACGGGACGGCGCCGTCGCCCAGCCGATCGGAGGGCGCGGGCAGCGCTTCCGAGGGCGAAGATATGGACACGGCGGAGATCGCGCGGCAGGTCAAGGAGCAGCTGATCAAGCACAACATCGGGCAGCGAGTCTTCGGGCACTACGTGCTGGGCCTGTCGCAGGGGTCCGTCAGCGAAATCCTGGCACGCCCCAAGCCGTGGAGCAAGCTCACCATCCGTGGCAAGGAGCCGTTTCATAAGATGAAGCAGTTCCTGTCTGACGAGCAGAACATCTTGGCGCTGCGCAGCATCCAGGGCAGGCAAAGAGGTGAGCAGTAGCTCTGCTACGTTAAGCAGTCTGTTATTAGCAACATGCCGTATTAGTCGTTAAGGTCATGACCTGTTTACCCAGGCTGATGTTTTCTAGGAGAGTGGGTAGGCATGTCGGTACGGGATGGGCCGCAGACGCGCATTATCACATTCTACCTTCGACGTCAGGCTACTCACATCAGTCGAAAGACAAAGCTGTCAATGGAAAAAAGAAATCCGGCAATAAGTGACAAAGAAAGACGTAGAAAACTATTAACGTGTCACTACTGATGAGTTTGAGCTGTGCGACAGCCGCCCGACATTAATCCTGGGCTTTATTTCTCTGGTATTTCCAGTTAGCCACTTGACAATACATTTCCAGTTAGCATTAAGGCGCAGACCTAATTACCAAACAAAAACAATTGCTGTTTTTAGGTGTAGAAAAGTACAGCGAGTACCACATACCATGAAGAACCGGTTCCTCCTCCTGTGCATATTGATTCAACTGTCAGTTTAAATCCTCCACATCCCTTCCATCACGACTCATTTCCGCACCACCAAGCTTCCAGTCGTACTTCAGGCTCCACCGTCTGTCCGCACCACGTGCTGATCAATACCGGAACCTTTTACTGATCGATAGTGTTCAACAAAAGAGGGAAGGTAACGGTACGTTCCGCGCCACTTGCGCCGGGCTGTACTAAAGCAGGATCTTAATCATTGTGTCCAAACTGATCGCAAGCCAATGTCAAAATGCATTAAAGGTTCTGGGTGCCTCCCACTGAGTTCCATTGGGTTGGGTTGGGTTGTGTCTGATTGGAGAAGGTCTTTAAGTGGAAGCCTTGGTGAAGCAGCTGGGCCTGATGACAGAAATGGCGAGTGATTACCTCACTAACTTTCGGTTAGTGCGTTTCCCAGTTGCTGAAGTACATTTTTCATCCCATTTTCGATACCACTTGATCTTTTTCCTGACATGAGCCCGTCCCAGCCGAAAGCAAAGGTGGGGTACTTCCTAACCAGCGCGATGGCAGTCCATCGCACGGCCAACACACGCCACCATTCACCCTCACACTTGAGGTCAATCAAGAATATCAAATTAGCCTAATGTGCATGTTCTTTTGACTTTGGGAGGAAACCAGAGCTCCCAGAGGAAACCCACACCAAGCACAAGGCTGGAACCAGGGACCCTCCTGACGTGCTATCAACTGCCCCACTGTGTTGCCCTTGCTCATGTAGTTCACTCACCTACTCACTCATTCGCCAAACCACTTGGCGTCATTGGGACGCTGAGATCTCTTACACTGCTTAAGGCAGGGTACACCCTGAACAGCTTCCCAGACCATCATATAACCAACACTTACTGCCATTCGCACTCACAATTCACACTTAAGGGCAATCAGTAATATCCAGTTAGTCTAATGCGCACGTCTTTGGACTGTGGGAGGAAACCGGAGTACCCGGTGGAAACCCACGCAAGCAGAGGGAGAGAACATGCAAACTCCACACGGAACTCGGACCCAGGGCCTTGTTGCTGTAAGGCAGATGTGCAATCCAGTACGCCACCGTGCCTCACTTATTCAGGTCGTACTTTTTCCCCGCAAAGCCTGCACCGGCCACGCCTTTAGGTCTGAGGCATGGCGTCATGTGTTTATGCTTGCATTTAGAAACATCACGAGTCATCATGTAGTCCTCATTTCAGTTGCGCAGTTCGAAACCCCTAGTGATCAAGCATGCATTGAAGGTGTTAGCATCCGCCTATGAACCGACACAAACGTCCCCGGTAGACTTTCTGCTGTGGAGCTTGAATCAGGTCCATTGTCAGTCATTTTCCAACCCGTTCTCCACTCCACCCTTCCTGGCTATGTTAGCATTGAACACCTCGGTCAACCACGCGTACCTTCTTTCATCTTGTCGTCCAATTTTTTTTCTGTCGTTTATCTTGACAGAGAGCCCAGGCCAGGCCCTTAGCCGCATGTTTCAGGAAGGCCCGAAGCGGAGAGCCGGCTCAGAAGGCGCCCCGCGGACAGGTGTGTCCCCTAGTCAATATATACATATATATATTTTTTATGAAATAGTCAAGTGTGGCCAAGGTCCTTTGGTGACCTCCCCTTACCTTTCGTGCTATTGCTATGGCCTTAGTATTAAAGTGTAGGTCTGAACCTGAAGTTGTGTCAATGTCTAAAGCCAGATTTTTGCAGTGAATCAATGTGAATAAGAGGATAAATAGAGGGAAAATGATCTGGCCTTGATATCGATTTGGTTACCAGTCCTCACTATCGAGTTCTGCATGGAGTGTAATGTCAGGTGGTGTGGAATTTTAACTTCAACTGCATGTAGGCTTTTTATCCTCTGTGCGTCTTTCAGTAAGTTCTTTCCTGCGGAGTGCAAATGGACCACAGGCACCTCCAGCACAGTGCTTACCACACCAACTGCCTGACTGACGTCAAGCCAAATTCCCAATATGTAATTTAGGTATTTTAATGACGGGCCATTTGGGAGGGCTGGGTGGCGTCAAATAGTCCTTTCTAATAAGCGGGTGTTGCGCAAATACCTTACTCGGTCAAATAAACATACCAGTTTGCTCATTTGGTTTTTCACTGGTGTCCCAAAACTAATATTTGAAGCCACAGGGAAGACTTTAAAACTGTGCTAAAAGTATATCGTTGGATAGATTGCTTCCAAGCAGGACTGATTTTTTTTAGAAATCAAAGGAAGAAACAATGTCTGACTCTGATGGTTGACTTGAGCAAGGTGGGATATCACTTTTACATAAAGCTTTTTACGTTCGTGGCCGGGAGGACACAGGAGCTAATTGGCTGAGCTCTCACAGGAGGGAGGGATGGGATACACCCACTTCCCTGTAACTCACAGCGATCACGAGCCAATCACGGTGTCTGTGAGCTCATTCGTACGAGGGGGCAGATATCGCTTTCCGTCCGAGCGTGTTAGACCACCCCCAAATGCGCATGCGCAGCAGTTCGAAAAGAGGCGGGTGGCTGGCGTCGTATGTCACGGAGTGTGCGTGTGCATGCTTTCACCACTCCCTGGTCAGTGGTGGTCGTGTGACAGGGAAGGCAATACCTGATGGGTGGGATTTGGATACGAATAAATTAGGGAGGAAATGTGGGTAAAATCGAAAGGGAAAAAAAAAGCTTGTTACTTGTAGTTCACGCACTCCATTGTTTCGGATGTTTTCACATGCGTACACGATTTGGACTGTCCCCCAGAAAAGAGGAAGCAGCTCATCAGTTAGATGTTAAACCAATAGGAAGCAATATAAATGTTCTCCGCATGTCTACGACTGCAACCCTGTTTCTGCTGTCGCTCCTAAAATTGTTTTTTCTTTTGCCATGATCAGTCTTTGAGTTCCTCTTTCTCAAATTTTCCTCCCTTCCTTTTCCTAGGCAACATCACCACCCGTATCCGCACGCCTGAAAGCGGCTCTGACGAAGCCATCAAGTCCATCCTGGAGCAAGCCAAGCGTGAGCTGCAGGTCCAAAAAGCAGGCAAGTCTCAATTCTCGATCCACTTAGCGCAAAATTCCAAAACGCTGTCCTAACGTGCCGTGTTTCCCCTCCCTCCATCAAACAGCGGACACATCCCTGCCTCCGTCCTCATCCAGTGGAGGTGGAGGAGGAGGTTCAGATGAGGCCATCCGCTCCATCCTGGAGCAGGCGAGGCGCGAGATGGAGGCCCAGCAGGCCTCTTTGTCCTCGTCGTCTTCGTCGTCGTCTTCATCGTCCATTTCCTCATCTCTCTCTCAGTGCGATATCTCGTTACTGTCGCCCAAAGTGTTGGCTCCGTCTCCGCTCAGCGCCCCCCTGACTACCTACAGCCCATTGGTGCTGGGCTTAAAGAAGCCTCCTCCTTTGCTTCCCTCTTCATCATCCTCACCCTCCTCACCCTCTCCGTCCCCTTTATTTGACTTCAGCATTAAGAAGGAGCGTCCAGCATCCCCGGGCCAGGACGGAGCCGCCCGGGTTCAGTGGCGGGAGCAGTGGTGGAACAACTCGCAGCAAGATCGCAGAGGAACTGCTGGCCTACATGACGAGAACCACAGCTCCGAGGACTCCAAGGAGGTGAGAAGACCCTGTTTGGCCCTGTTTTATAATTGGTCCCAAGGAAGACTAGGAGTTTTCAATGATGTTGCATGGCTTTTGGAAGTGCGTCGGTAAACATGAGCTACTCATGCATGACTAAGTAAAAGCTTGCGTTGGTCATACCTGTGCATGACTAAAAACGTTTCTGTTACAAGGCTAACTGGTAGCTCAGGGCCACTGTCGCTTTAGTGTGCATGGCAAAGAGACAGGGCGTCCCTTTAAGTCCTTCTGCTGCCTTTGAGTGTCGTTTGAAGCTGTAGCTCTCTTTATTTAAGATAGTAAAGTGTCTCTCTTAGGAACTAGAAGCTTGTAAGTAGAGGTATCACCCTGTTTGGACCATTGAACAAACTTGTGAAGGACTTTTGCTTTCCTTCCATACCAAACGTGACCAGAGTCTGGGAAGCTAGTTAACTATCACATAGTCGCTGCATTAAATAGATACATAGTAGCTGCATTAAAGCCGGGGTTGGTAATCTGTAAAAGCTAGCAAAACATGAAACTAGCGTCTCGTCAGGATTCCGACGAAACCCTCCTCTGCCATCGGAGGTTCCCCCAAAGCTACCCCATGCGCAGACACATACGTAAGCTCTGCTCATGTGCAGTAAGGTCATGCGTGAACAGGGAGACGCTGGAGCATTTGATTGGGTATTTCCCAGCTGACCGCAAGGCGGTGATCGATGGGCGTGGTTACAGGGTTAGTGGCTACATTTGACACAATTATTTGGACCTTTTTCAGACCAACTAAGTTATGGATTGCTGTCGAGTTGTAAAGGCCACTTCAACCAATATAACTGATTGTGTGTACAGCGAAAACAAATTACCAACCCCAGCTTTAAGAAGCTCAATGAACGTAGAATTGTTGCTGCTGGTTCATGGTGTGTTCTGAACTGCAGGATTTCTCAGGCCTGTGGTCCAGAGGACCAGTCTCTGCTATCCTTGAAACAGGGTCTGGGCGTTTATTTTAAGTTTAGTCAGGTGCTGAGTCGCATAGAGTAGAGTAGGGGGGTTCAGACATCCAAAAGAAAAGGTTGGGTTAAACCTCACTTCCTGTTTCAGCTTGTACAGTAGCAGGGTTGTTTTGGACGAAGGACATGGACTACCTTCTTGATATTTGGAGTTTGGGTGGCTTTCAAGCAAGAGTAATTGCCCTACTAGATTCGGCAAGGAATTTTGGTCTTGCAACGATGACGTTCAACAAAAATAAGGCTACACCAAGATAGAGAGGAATTGTGGGTAATTGTCATGAGTACAGAGCTGAATCTCAGAAACAATGCCTTTTTAAGGATCTTGTTCAGGACAGCTATGCTGCAGTCCCACAGGTACCTTGATTCATGTGGTGATTTTAAATGTACTACTGTGAGACAGACAGGTGTCGTGTTTGTGATTGGGATTAGTATTTGTCGCTAAACGTGCTAGTAATAAATGAGATGTAGGCCGACTGTAATGTGTAACGGGGTAGTGTGCACTCTGTAGCCAGAAAAATGGCCTCGGTTGACATTCCTTTCCCACAATGCCAGTCCCCTACCCTGTGCTGGACGGTACTGACTGATGCTGGCCCCTCCCCTCTCTGTGTGTCTCTATGCCAGACGCCCCCCCGGCTGCTCGATGCCCCTCAGTACTGGAGCGAGTGGCACCACGCCGGCTCCGCCTACCCGGAGCTCAGCGGCACCCGCGTGCCAAGGCCAGCTAGAGCGCCCGTGCCCCCGCTGGCGCCTGAGCAGTGCCAGCTGTTCTTATGCCGCGAGCTGGACACGGTGGAGCTCACCCAGCTGGTCAAAGAGAAGCTAGCCAAGAGTGGCGTATGCCAGCGCTTGTTTGGAGAGAAGGTCTGCGTGCCCCTGTCTCCCTTTCTATCTCTCTCCTCTCTGTCTCTGCATCCCTAACTTTCTTACTCCCACTTACCATCATGGCACCCACTAACTCCCTCTTCCTACTCACACATTGTCTAAGAATCTACTCCACTAGAATAGACTATTATCGCAGATGAATTCGGGCCAACCCAAGGTTCTTGGTGTGAGGTCATCGGCCGATGTAATGTATTCCAATCAGGATTTGTTGCGGGGGGTTGGAGGTGAGGGGGCGTGTGGGTGCTTCATCAAAGCATCCGTTCAGACGACCAGACAAAATAAAGGTTGTTTTGTTTTGTTTTGTTTGTTTAAGATACTAAAACATGTTGGTCCCTTTGACCACATATGGTTCAGCCGTCTAAAAAGACCCACATGAGTCAGCCGACTGTTTTCTTGGAGCTCCTGTTCTTGTTCTTCAGGTTTCAGCAGCTCTGCCTCCCGACTGCAATCCATGTTGTACAGGATTTAATTATGTCACAATGCAAACCAGATTACTTTCCTATGGTTGCTTAAATGCAATAACAGTCTGAGTTTAGGCTTAAATTCAACCTTGTTTTCGCAGAGCTTGTGGAGTAAAACTGGCCTTTTGTCTTTATTGAATTTTATAAGTCGCAGGTCTGGCTTTCGTCTCAATTAGAGGTGCAAGGGATCTCCGTGGTCGTCTTTGCTAGAATTTGTGTGCGTCTTGTGTGTGTGTTCCATTTTTTTGAAGTAAAACTACTTTGAAGGAACTACTCTTGGGGTAGGCTTGGATAGGTGTCACTATCACCAGTCTCTGATCTCAAAACCAATGCATTAACCAGGCTGGAGTAGTCTAGCAACCAAAAAGCAACCTGTGCATGTGGTGGAACTGGTGGTGGCTCGTCCGCATACGGTCACTTCTTTCTAGTTTTATTCTGCTTGGGCAGGCTGAGTCTTATACTTGGAATTGGGCTTGGGCTAAGTCCGCATGGAGTACAGCAGTGGTCACCAGCCTTGCTCCTGGGGATCGACCTTCTTGCAGGTTTCATCTCCAGACCAAATCTAACACACCATTTTAGCTGAACAATAATTTGTGTAGGCAGTGATCAGAAAGTCAGGTGGGCATGAACATCGGTAGAGCCAAAGTCTTCAGTAAGATAGATCTCCTGAAATTGGAATGGCGACCACTGGAGTAAAGGTGGCACTCGAGTGTAGGGTTTTCTCTTTGGCGATCTGCATGTTACTAACCGTTCACTCCTGACCTAACCTGAATGCATGATGAATGACAAGCCAGACAAAACTTGCAAAGATTTAAATTATTTATTTATCGGTAAATGTGACGCCCGTGTTAACACGCGGACCTTTCTTGTTTTTGTCGGAACTCAGGTACTAGGACTGTCTCAGGGGAGTGTCAGTGACATGCTGTCTCGCCCCAAACCTTGGAGTAAGCTGACCCAGAAAGGTCGCGAACCCTTCATCCGGATGCAGCTGTGGCTCAACGGCGAGCTGGGACAGAACTCGGTGAATCAGCCCGCACAGACGCAAGGTACAGCACACCTAAACTACTTGTTGTTGTTTATTGCTTAGCCGAATTTGACTCTTGGTTTAACTTGTGCTTATTACCCTCGCCCCCGGAGGGGAGAGAGGGTTTTGTAATCGGGTCCGTCCGTCTGTCTGTTTGTTTGTTTGTCTGTCTGTCCGAGCGTGTATCTCAAAAAGTACTGATCCGATCGACTTCAAACTTGTACATGT
>JAQNCB010000008.1:30873359-30884804 GCA_030068295.1 Euristhmus nudiceps | reverse complement strand
ATTATAAGCATTTATAGTGTTGAATATGTATTTATTGATATTATATACACATATACATGTACACATACGTCAGTCAGTCAATTTTCTACTTCGCGGAAATTCGGTCTTCGCGGGGGGTCTCGACTCCTCATTAACCGCGTAAAGTGAGGGATCCCTGTATGTAGTTGCTAGCTTTACAGCTAATAGTGAGGTTGCCTCTATATTTCTCAGAGAAATACCAAATAAACTACTGGAATGGTCTTGAAACATCTCTATACTTCATGCTTATTAGAATTCGACAACTATGCATGTACGAGTGAAGCTTACCCATGATCCTCTACCATTTCTTTGAGCTAGATGGCTAGCTAGCTGCTCTACTACTTTTCTTTGGGCTCCTCCCCTCAGGGGTCGCCACAGAGAATCATCTGTTTCCATCCATCCCTGTCCTTCGCATCCTCTCATCTCACACCAACTAACTTCCTGTCCTCTCTCAGTGCATCCATGTACCTTCTCTTTTGGCTAGCTAGCTGTTACTATTCATTAATTCATTTTCTGAACTGCTTAATCCTAATTAGCTGGCGGCCATTTCAGTCGACTCTAGGCGAGGGCAGAGTACACCCTGGACAGCTTGCCAGGCCATCGCAGGGCAGAAACACGCTGACGGCTATGTAGCTACTCTTAACGAAAGTCTAGCTGTTAGTAGATTAGTTTATATTTGTAGATATACAGTACTGAGTGGGAATTACGCGATTAGGCTGGTGCCTACCTTAGCCAACACGCGAAGGCCATATACCCTGGATGACGTGCCAGACCATCCTCATGGTTTATCATATTCTCTGAAAGTGATTTAAAAAGTTGCTAGACCTTGTTAAAATGTATCTTAGCAACTGGCATACTGTATGTTTACTCATGAAATTAGCTACGCCGGCAGAGCTGTTAGCATGACAGGGTACTGCATGTTCAAATTCATTCATTCATTCATTCATTTGGGGAAGCTGGTTCCTATCTCGGCTGACTGAGATGGGCAAAGGTGGGGTGCACCCTAAACGTCTTACCAGTCCATCACAGGGACAACACACACAACCATTTACACTCACACCTACAGGCAATTTCCAACAGCCAGTTAGCCTTATGTGCATGTAATTGGACTGTAGGAGAAAACCAGCACCATACAGAAACGCTCTCACTTAGTGTGGGACTCGAACCCAGGACCTTCATGATGTGAGGTGGATGTGCTAACCATGATGTGGGCATTTGGTTTATAAACAAGTACCAAATAGCCCAAACAGCAATGTTTATAAGGCCAAAAAAAAAAAAAAGCTTTGTTTTCGGTCACCCGACCAGCTCCCTTTTATTTTTGCCGACTGTACAGTTTTTTTCGTGTGTTTTTGTAACCCAGTGGTTAATAACAGACTGTTATTCAGTGTCAATAGGTACACTGTCTCTTTAAGAAACTCGGCGGGAAAAGTTCACTTTAGAGGTGCTGAGTGAGAGAGAGAGAGAGAGAGAGAGAAGGAGGGAGTGGGCGGGGCAGAGCACGGAGCGGGGGGGGAGGGTCTTCATCTCCGCATCTGTGAGCGCCTTTGGGGGAAAAAAAAATTAAAGGTTTTACCGACCTACCGTCCCAAAATTATTCACCGGAAACAAAGGTATTTTTTTTTTTGGCCTAATGTGTTCAGAGCAACTTTACACTACAGACGCTCCTCTACATACGAACTTTCGTTTTACGAACAGTCGGAGATACGAACAGAGTTGCCTGTAAGTCAGATTTTGTATTTAGCGCCTTTTCTGTGTAGTACGTCTTTCCGCCGCTGATACCAACGCCCGGCGCTGTGATCGTAAACAAACCTTCCGCCCAGCATCAGTCTCCTCCGGCCATTTCGTCGTGTGTTCCCCGAGTGTTCAGACGTCGTCAGTGAAGTCTTGTGCTTGTATATTTACACACATACGAACAACTTACGAACAAATTCACCTGCCAAACGGCTGTTCGGAACGGAACTCGTTCATAAGCTGGGGAGCGTCTGTATATTATACATATTACGCTATACCATATATAGACCCTGCACTGGCAAATAAGGAAGGACACACACACACACACACACACACACTTAAACCCACTCTGAGTACACAAACTGCAGTAATGTGAGGGTAGCTCTGCTGAGTGTGTGTAAATTTGCCAGCTGGTGTAGGATCCGGTTCTGAGCCAAGACCTGGCTTTGGTTCAGCTGGCACAGACATGCCACTGCACTGCCTCCGGATCTGGGTGTGTGCGCCTCCCCGTTCCTCTGGGTGAAGAGGTCTTGGTAAAGGGCAGCTTAAATCCATCGGTGTCAATACCGCCTTAAATTACTCTTCCTCTGATTATCTCTGATTTACAGCTGTCTTATCCGAGCTGCTGTATACGATGCATTTTATTCTGTGCTAAAGGCATCAAGCAACATGATGCCTTCCATACCAGCCGGGGTTGAGCTGCAGTTTAGTGCAAAACCTAAGCCCATATACCTACATGAAGAGAAAATGAATGCTTGATTCAAACTAACAAATTATTCCCCAATAATAGTTTTGTAATCCCGAGATGGGGAACCAATCAGATTGCACCTTTCCTGCGTAGTATATACCAATATCTGTTATGCCAATATGGGGAACCAATCAGATTGCACCGTTCCTGCGTAGTATATACTAATATCTGCTATCCCAATATGGGGAACCAATCAGATTGCACCGTTCCTGCGTAGTATATACTAATATCTACTATCCCAATATGGGGAACCAATCAGATTGCACCGTTCCTGCGTAGTATATACCAATATCTGTTATCCAAATGTGGCGAACCAATCAAATTGCACCTTTCCTGCGTAGTATATACTAATATCTGTTATCCAAATATGGCGAACCAATCAGATTGCACCGTTCCTGTGTAGTATATGCTAATATCTGTTATCCCAATATGGCGAACCAATCGGATCGCACCGTTCCTGTGTAGTATATACTAATATCTGTTATCCAAATGTGGCGAACCAATCAGATTGCACCTTTCCTGCGTAGTATATACTAATATCTGTTTTCCCAATATGGCGAACCAATCAGATTGCACCGTTCCTGGGTTGTTTATACTAAATCATTATATTCTTGAGAGAGATGTGCAGCCTTCTCTATCAGGCAGCTAAATCTGAGCGTAAATTTGGTTCATGGAACAGGACAGTGATCCCAAGTACTCAAACACATTGGAATCTGAATATTTTTTTTAAAATGATGGTGCTGGAATGGCCAAGTTAAAGTCCAGACCTTAGCCCCCTGAAATTCTGTGGTGAGGCCTCAGGAGAACTCCCTATAAAGGAATGCCCTGAAACTTTATTTCACTCCATTAATGTTGTAGAGTGGGCCAAAATTTCTCCAAAACGAAGTGCGAGACTTGTCCACCACACTCTCATTCACACTCACATCCACATCTAAGGGCCATTTGGAACAGCCAAGTAGCCTAACGTGCAGGTCTTTGGTTCTGGGAGGAAACCGGTGTACCTGGTGGAAATCCACAGAAGCATGGGGAGGACATGGGAACTCCACACAGAAATGCCCTCGCCCAGCCCAGGGCTTCTTGCTGTGAGGGGGATGTGACTGACTTTAGACGTACAATACATGTGGGATTATTTAAACTTATTAGAGACGGAGTTGTAATTTGGGAGATGAATGCCAGCTTTAAATAGTACTTTCCTGTTGCGTTGAACGAAATTGGCCCTTATCTACTCCATCACGTCTGGGGTTAGAGGAATCTGTTCTCCGGCACTTCCTGGTGTCTCCTTTTTCAGAATTACTTGCTAATGACTTCCGTTTCTTGGCCAAAATGACTTCCTGATGATTAAAACAGAATTTCTGTCCACATAGGAAGCAGAGTATTTGTTGCTACTGATATATTTTACATTAAGAACGTACGGTAAGGAAAACTGAGGAAGCTCGGACTTGTAGAAAAGTGAATAACATGGGAACTGTTTGCTGATTGGGTTGCTGCCATGTGTGTAGTAATTGCAAAAGAAAAACAGCATTTTTTGTTGACATTATTCCTTTTCTTTTTTTTCCTTCACTTCTAGTCCTCCAAACCGAAAGTGAGTGTGCCTTTGTCCGCCATTGTAGAGGTGAGGACCACAATGCCTCTGGAGATGCCTGACAAGGACAACACATTCGTGCTAAAGGTAGCATGACTTCATTCTTCTTGTCTTCTTTACAGACACACTAATAATGTCTCAATCTGACTCTAGGTGAAGGCAGGGTGACCCTGACCAGCTCGCTGCAGGGCAACACACACACACAAAAAACCGTTGACACTTGCATTCACACTTGGGGGCAAGTTGGAATGCCAAATTTACCTAATGCGCAAGTTTTTGGACTGAGGTAGGAAACCAGGGTACCTGGAGGAAACTTATAGAAGCATGATGAAAACATGCAAAGTCCACACCGAAACACTCTCGCCAAGGCAGGGCTTCGAACCCCAGGACTTTCTTGCTGTGATGCAGATGTTCTAACCACTATGCCACAGTGCCACCACATTCATAATAATATGTAAACATGTTTGACCATAAAGCTTTAGTTTTTAAGGCTGATGTAGAAACTGAATCAGTCTGGCTTCATCGGTGGTGAATAGTACTCGGAAACGAGCCGATCCTAAAAACACCTTGCCTTTGTGCTCTGCTACAGGTGGAAAATGGCGGTGAATATATCCTGGAGACCATCGACTCTCTTCAGAAGAACTCCTGGGTTGCTGACATCCAGGACTGCATAGATCCTGGGTAAACATCAGGGATAAATATTTGCCTTTGGAAAGAGGGAAGGAGGAAAGGGGCGGATGGAGTGGGCACACTATGCAGCTATTAAACACAGTCGTAGCATGAATTGGTTTTGGCAGGGCTCGGTACAGGTCAAGGACATGAGAAGCCAAGTTTTAAGCCTGAATAAATAGTGCTGAGTGAATCCAGGGACTGTGAGACGTCCATAGATGTCCGTCACTGAGATAGTCTGGTCTGAGTTACATTAGCCTGGTATTGGACTATTTATTTTGGGATTGGTTTGCCATCATGTCAGTCCTTCATTTTTATCTTTTCTTAGCTAATATTAAAGAGGCATTGCCATGGTTGCCTGAAGAAAAGAGCCTAAATAACATCACTGGAGATATCAAGGAATAAAAAAATTGGTTTGACAAAGGAAAATAGCTAATAGTATGAGCTTCATACAACAAATTTGCCAGGGATTTACATTTGGAATTTCTAACCGCTTACTCCTATTTGGGTGAAAGGGAAGCTGACATCCATTTGCTGAATTACTTTGGGTCGCAGGAAAGCTGGAGCCTATCTCAGCCAATATTGGGCGAAGACAAGGTACACTCTCAACAGACCATCGCAAGGCCAACACAAACACAACCATTCACACTCACATCTACACCAATGGTCAGTTTGGAACAGTCACTGAGCCCAATGAACGTATTTGTACAAGGTCTTTCTGCAACCATTTGGTTATTCCTATACAGGCATGGTGGGTGGTGTAGTGGTGAGCACGTTTGCCTCACATCAAGAAGGCCTGGGTTCGATTCCCAGCTTGGACATTTCTTCATGGAGTTTGCATGTTCTCCCCGTGCTTGTGTGGGTGTCCTCTGGGTAATCCAGTTTCCTCCCACTGTCCAAAAACATGCACAGTAAGCTAATCGGCTGTTCCAAATCTCCCTTGGGCTTTGTGAGCGTTGGCCCTGCGATGGCCTTGTGAGCTGTCTAGTGTGTACCTCTGAGATGGGTGCCAGCCTCCCCGTGACCCTAATTAGGATTAAATGGTTCAGAAAATGGATGAATGTATAAGAATGTCAGTGACCCCTATACCGGGGGCCATGATATCAGTACACATGGTGGTGTTTTTGTTTATTTTTTTTCCTCTTAAAGTTGTATACCGCCTTCTGCTTTTTAACACTTGATCTCGGACTTCTTCCACCTACCGCGAATCAGTGTTACGCTGCCAAGTTATCTCGTATGCGCAAGACCGTTGCTCCGTTCACGCGGCCTTGTTATTGTTATCTAACAGCTACAGAACGCAAACAACACGTAAAGCGTGTGAACTCGTGATCCTCAGCCTGTGAGGTGGAGTGGTTTCAGCGGGAAACTTTTATATTCAACCAAAATGAGCTGATAATGAGCGATAAATCACATAGACTACGCACAAGTGAGTGAGAGCCTTTCAGGGACATGACTAAAAAACAGGTGTGATGTGCGTTTCAGGGACAGCGGCGATGACATCGAGCTCGCATCATGTCCGCACGGCCAAGCGTCCAAAGAGTTCTCCATGGTGGCCTCCTGCAGCTGTGAGCTCCTGTCTGAAGGTGGGTTCTCTCACGGTCTTATTAAGCATGTGTTGCTGCAAACCCGATTGTAAAGGAACCGTTTTAAGAAACCAAGACTTCCTCACTGCTGCCCGGCACGGCAGACACTGCGTATCCAGTTGCACACAAGTTCACCTGAGTCCAGAGAGCAGCTCATTAAGATCCATCAGACTGAACATAGAGCCGAAATCGATAAACGGCGTTGTGTGCTGATCGAAAGGCAGTCAATGGCCGCATCGAATTACACCAAGTCCAACTCACACTCGTTACCTGTGTGACTGTTCTGTGTTCCTCTCAGGTGTACACCGGGCCCCTGAGAGGTCGTGTGCTACAGCTGCCGATCATTACGGTGCCCCCACTGTCCGCTGCAGGGAACCGCCGTTCACACAACACCCTTCTCACGTGCCCTTAGAGCGTTTTCTGCAGCTGCCAGAGGCTCAGAGTACAAGCCCATCATCAGGTATACACGAATCGTACTCTTTATAGAATAATATCAAGGCTTCTGGAAATTCATCACATTTTTCTGTTTTCGTCAACACCGCTCACCAGTCCATCACAGGGCCAATACACACAACAATATTCACACTCGTACCTAGGGGCAATTTGGAATAGCTATCCATCCATCCATTTGTTTAAATTGCTGAATTCTATTAGGGTTCCAGGGAGGTTGGAGCCTATCGCTACCAATTCTGAGCAAAGATGACTTGCCAGTCCTTTACAGGACCGACACCACCATTCACACTCGCACCTAAAGGCAAATTGGAACAGTATTCATCCATCCATCCACTTGCTGAACTGCTTAACCCTGTAAGGGTCACAGGAAAGCTAGAGCCTACCTTCGCCAACACTGGGTGAAGGTGGGGTACATCCTGATCAGCTTATCAGACTATTTCAGCACCAACACTCACACAACTATTCACAATCACGTCCCCACCTGGGGCCAATTTGGAACAAATATCCATTCACCCATCCATTTGCTGAACCGCTTAATCCTGTTAGGGTTCCCGGGGGAGGAGAGAGCCTATCTTAGCCGACTCTGTGCGAAGACAGGGTAGAGCTTTTCAGAACACTGTTCTCAACACGCACACAAAGCCATTTTCACTCACAGTTACACCTAGGGACAGTTTAGAACATCCAATTACCCTACTATACAAGTCTTTGGACGGTGGGAGGAAACCAGAGTACCCAGATGAAACCCCACGGAAATATGGGGAGAACATGCAAACTTCTGGGACTTGAATCCGCATATTACACCGAAGAGTCACTTTCATTACTTCTGAGTAGCGCGGCTTCTTTTAGGTAGCTTTCCAATACTACAGGTGCGTCAGCCGAAGCCTCTGTACCACAATCCCCGTTGGCAGGTATTAATAATCGTCCGGTTACCGGAATGTAGGTTCTAGTATGGATTCACTGTATTTCTAGATCTAAAAACTTTGAACTACTGGTCATGTGTGTCCGCGGTGAGGGAGTATAAGGCTACAATGTAGCTAAAATGTAACTCAACGGTTTTTTATGTAGATAAAATGTAAGTGAACTTTTTTTTTTTTTTACAAAGCTAAAATGTAAGTAAATGTTTTTTGCCTAGCTAAAACGCAAGTGAACGTTTTTTTACCTAGCTAAAACATAATTGAACGTTTTTTTTAACATAGCTAAAACATAAATGAACTTTTTTTACATAGCTAAAACGTAAGTTCACGTTTTTTTACATAGCTACAATGTAAGTGAACATTTTTTTTACTTAGCTAAAACGTAAATTACCTTTTTTTACGTAGCTAAAATGGAAATGAACTTTTATCTTACATAGCTACAACGTAAGTGAACTTTTTTTTTACATAGCTAAAATGGAAGTGAACATTTTTTACGTAGCTAAAACGTAAATGAACTTTTATTTTACATAGCTAAAATGTAAGTGAACGTTTTTGATATGACGAATTTGATTGGGCAATCAGGCAGATATGTTATGCATGCTAGAAAAGATAAAAACTACCACGACTATCCTTCAGTCCTAACATCATCATCAACCAAAATTCACTCGAACTATTCAACGATTATATAATTTAAACAATGGAAAGTGACGCGATTTCACTACAGTCTTTCTCCGTCCTTTCAGGTCCTGGTGAGCCGTCGGCGGAGACAGAGGTGGCTGCCACTCTCGTCGGTTACCCATGGTTCCATGGCACTCTATCACGTGTGCGAGCAGCCCAGCTGGTACTGGCAGGTGGAGCTCGAAGTCACGGCCTGTTCGTGATTCGCCAGAGTGAGACACGGCCCGGAGAATATGTGCTCACTTTTAACTTTCAGGGAAAAGCCAAGGTGAGTCGCGAGGCTCCCAAAGATGTCTCGGGGAAAAGCCGAAACCAAAGGAGCAACAGTGCGGTGGTGGATTGATTAGCACGTCCACCTCACAGCAAACAAGGTCCTGAGTCCGAGTCCTGGGCTCGGTGAGGCCGTTTCAGGGTGGAGTTTGCACATTCTCGTGCTTGTGTCGTTTTCCTCAGGGTACTCTGGTTTCCTCCTACTAATCTGCTATTTCAAATTGCTCCTATGTGTGAGTGTGAATGGTTGTGTGTGGCCCTGCGATGGACTGGTGAGCTGTTCCGGTGTGTACTCCGCCTTTGTCTAATGTCGGCTGAGATAGGCTCCAGCCTCACTGCAACTATAGTAGGATTAAGTGGCAAATGAGTGTGTGACAAACAGGACAGAAATCAGTTTTACTTAGCAGGTATATGGCCAGGGGTATGGATGAGGGTGAGTCATGTGTTCAGCTCTATCTGACCAATCAGATTCGAGAATTTGATGCAAATTTCCAATTTTACGCATCATCATTCGTTTAAACTGCAGCGTATGCGTATTTTGGGGCGGTCTAACATGCTCGGAGGGAAAGCGCTATCCACCCCCTCATACGAATGAGCTCACAACAGACGCCCGTGATTGGCTGGCGAGCGCTATGAGTGACAGGGAAGTGAGCGTATGCCGTCCCTCCCTCCCGTGAGAGCTCGACCAATTAGCTCCCATGGACTCCCTGTGGCATCAACCTGGATTCGAGCTCGTGATCTCTGGGTTAATAGTCACACACCTTGTCGATGCGCCACTCGGGAGCCGGGCTGGTGCCTATCTCGGGAACATTTGACGAAGCCAGACCATCACAGGACCACACATCCATTCACACACACAATCGTACCTAGGGGTCATTTAGAACAGCCAGGTAGCCTAATGTGCATGTCTTTGGACTGTGGGAGGAAACCGGAGTACCCGGAGGAAACCCACACAGGTACAGGGACAACATCGTCGCTGAGCTTGGGACTTGAGGTCAGGACCTCCTTGCTGTGAGGCGGATATGCTAACCACAACGCCACAACGCCCCCATATTTCCCATTATGTCCTGATTGGATATTTTTGCCTAACGCATAGGTGTCAAACTCCGGCCCGCGGGCCAAATCTGGCCCGTTACGTCATTTTCTGTGGTCCGCAAGAGCTTTCTGATAATATGATTATCATACATTGTTTCTCAACCAATACCATGAAAGCTTATTCTTCATTCTTCCACTAGGTGGCAGCAGCCCATTTCACGTCAACAGCTAATCGTTCATGACTCAAAAAAGACTGCATGCTAGCTTGACGTTGTTATGCGCTTTTATAATAGCTGTCCGGTGATTATTCGGCTCTCAATCACCTTTAAATTTCACGATGTGGCCCTTAGAGAAAATGAGTTTGACACCTTTGGCCTAAATGTATAAAAACTCAGTACCAAGTCGTGTAGTTCGATCCAAAATTTATGCAAAGATCCGTATGGCCATTAAGGTCATTGTACTGTATATAACGGCATCCGGCACTTGCGTCAGGCACCTTATATTGATCCGAAACGCTTGCAGAAGGGCGATTGAGTTCATTTTAAATATACCATCGCTTTCTGTGTAAGCATTTATCCGTAGCGGTGGCCCACTGCCACTGCGATCGGGACGAAATACGATCGTTTTACATCCTGCTGTCCAAGATTCCATCTTCCTCCTGTGTCACTGCTGGCAACCTGAAGCCTTCTTTCATAGTGCTGCCCTTTCTTTACATCTGAGAAGTCTTCTCTCTTACTTTCCTTCTCGCTAGTTCTGTATGTTAACTGATCTGTCTGCATGTGGAGGTGGAATTTTCCCACTCTGCTCCTATGACCAGATGCTGTACACTGCATTATAAGGCTTAAAGGCCAGAAGTGTGTGTGTGTGTGTGTGTGCGCGCGCTTGCCACATATTGAGGACCGAAGTGTATTTCTAACAAACCTCACCTTTCAAATGGCTGTGTTAAGGTTAACACTTGGTTTTAGGGTCCAGGATAGATTACTCTGTGTCAGGTCAGGGTCACCTCTGCTACCGGGAACATTGTACACTGGTACTGCCTGCCGCATGGACGGGTCGTCGGCGTCTAAAGCGGCTCCCCCACTATTGAATACTAGTGAGGGGGGTGGCATGACACCCCGCAGGATCAAAAACAAGACCCGTCAAAGGTGCGGATGAGCTCCTAGCGGGCCATGGACCATCGTGCATCACGACAATGTGTAGGGTTGGGACCCCTTCGCTTTAATCCTGCTCCTGGTGAGCTACCTTCCTGAATATGTTCGTTCCAACCCTAATCATGCCCACCTGATTATCCGGTCATCTAATCAAGGCTTCAGACTTTGAAATGAAGAGTCAGGAGCCTTGATTAGATGACTGGATGGTCAGGTGGGCATGATAAGGGTTGGAGCGAACATATTCAGGAAGGTAGCTCACCAGGAGCAGGATTCTTCTTTCGCATTGTAAAGTCACACGCTATGAAAAAGGCATGGAGCTCAGCTGCAGCCGGTATAATGATGATAGAATACGATTTAGGTTCACATTAGGGTAAAGGTTTATTTAGGGTAAAGGCATTTACCGTATTTTCCGGACTATAAGTCGCAGTTTTTTCATAGTTTGGCCAGGGGTGCGACTTATACTCCAGTGCAACTTGTATGTTAAATTTTTTTACATTTTTTTTTACCAGCCAGCCGGACTAGTCACCTAACAAAACTTACTAGCCAATCAGAAAATCAACTAGCCAAAGCGTGTCTGATCTCAGTGAGTTCAACCCTTGGTAAAAATGACACA
>JAQNCB010000008.1:30307149-30317351 GCA_030068295.1 Euristhmus nudiceps | reverse complement strand
GAATCTTTCTGGCACGTCTACAAGATGCAGAATAAAGCGCCAATGCGGCACACACACCGATCTTTAGTGGACAGCTATTTGTGTGAGTTTGTTTGGAGGCAAAGGTACCGAAATAGACCTTTTCATGCAAATTATTAATGACACATCCCAATTTCAACCTCTTCAATAAAAACTAAAAGTACAAGTTTCATATCCTCTTTTTTTTGAGTGGCGGGGGTTAACTTTTTGGAGGGGCTTATCTGGAAAAGATCCAAATATTGGGACCTTGTATAGCAAGCAATTTGTGCCTAGGTTATTTTGTACAGTACTCCCCCTTTAAAATAAAGGTGTCTGTCCCTGTGCTTAGGGGATCGATGACATCACGGCTGAAAAGTAGGTCAACTAGGAATCAAAACAAACGGTCACACAGAACTTTAAAAGGTAAGGTCATGGCTTTAAAATCTGTACTCTCAAAATTAGGGCCCTATTCAACTTTAGAGGATGAAATTTTGGTCAGTCATGCAAGTAAATGTGATGTTTTTGCAAATGAACAACAGACTGACAATTCATTGATGGCTAAAACATCAAAAGGTTTCATCAGGACACTTTCATGAAAGCTGTGTCCCCGTGCACTTTGTACGGGATTAACCTTTCTCAAAAAAAACTATATATATAATAAAGTACAGTAGTTTATATCTGAAACATTTGCGGAGATAATTACCTTTGAAACTGATGAGAAGTTGAGCACTCTGTGGAACCGGTGATCTCAGGATAGCAGGTTTCATCATGATAACAACTGCTACATCCGATCAGAAAAGTGCTTTGCAAAGATAGCAGGTTTCATCAGGGCACACTATTTTTTTTATATAAATCCTTGTGTCACATTTGACCTATTTGGATTTAACATCTTCCATCACAATACACTTTAGAGAAATGGAGATTGCAGGTTTTACTTAAGTGAATTTACCCCAAAAACAGCTGCTTTTCAAGTAAATACAGAGGGTTGTCATTAAATCTTAATTTATTTCCATCTTTAATTTCATTTAGACCGAAAATAGAGATAGCAGGTTACACCAGGAGGCCAAAGTTTACACAAAAATGTCTTTACACTCATGGATCATCCATCCCAGCTTAGATTTCATCCCAGATTTCAACTTTCAGCTTCAATTTTTTACTATTTCTTATATAATTCGATTAAGAAAAGGGTCACAACAACAAAGACTGACACTACTGTAGTCTTTACATAAGACACAACGGATTTTAATGGAACGAGAGCAAAGACACTTCCTGTTGATACAAACCGCGTTGACCGGCGTGACATGTGTCCAATAGGAGCGCTGAATAGAAAACCACTATCCAATAGGAAGCGCCAGAGGAGGGACGTACACCTCTCAAAACTCAGAAAACGACGGCGGCACAGAGGCCCAAAAAGGCCACGATTTGCGACCTCCAAAGTACTTCACTTTGTGCACCATAAAACAGCACGAATGTATTTCTTATCAATCACCGCCGATACAAAAATATTTTGCTTAGATAAACTTGCCACCAAAATCATCGCTGTTTGTTTACCTCAAATAAATCCCGTTTCACTCAGTCCGCGCTTTCTGAGCTTAGTCACCAGCGGTGTTCCGTAGTGTGTTCGTGACGTCACACTCCGAGTCCATGTAGTGTTATGCACCGGAAATAAAATGGCGGAGAGTTTCTGAACGATTTTTTACGCCGTTGGTCGTTTGTTTTGTATAAATGACAAATTGTGTGGGTTTTTGCAATGTATTTATATTTTTATATAATTCTGTATACAAGTTGACCCAATAAAGCAAGTTGATGCCGTTTAAAGTGGGCTAAATGCAAGCCTGGAAACAACTTAAAGTGTATTTTATAAAATAAAAGTCACTACACTATTAACTCTAAATATGTCCAAATCACGTACGGAAATGTTAAAAGTCATGCTGTTACCTTTACATTTTAAAATAACCACTGGATTCAGTTACAATTCATTGTTCAAAATATTTTTTTTCTATTGTTGAATGTAAGAAAACCCATTTCAGGCAAGAAGAATACCTCTGTTTGCTCTCAGTGGTTACATTTCACTGTGAAATTGATTAGAAATACACAAAATATGGTTAAACAACAGCATGAGGACAGTAGAGATGTTTTAATTATTTATTTAAATAATAATTGTTGAAGGGGCAGCGGTGGCCTGGTGCTGGATTGCTGATCCCAGGGTTGTGGGTTCAAGCCCCACTGTCAACAGTTGTCACTGCTGTCCCCCCCCCCAGTGCAGTTAACTGGGTCACCAAATGCAGGCCATGTCTCTCACTGTCTATGGTGTGAGGCGTGTAAAGGAACCATTGCTGATGTTAGGCAAGAGTAGGCTGCAAAGCCGTCAGCGTGTTTCTGCCCTGTCGAGCTGTCCAGGGTGTACTCTGCCATCGCCCGGAGGCGCCAGCCTTCCCCGTGACCCTAACTAGGAATAAGCGGTTTGGAAAATGAATGAATGAATAATTGTTGAATATCCAATGTAATGGGATAGACCACTTAGTGATGTTCTACCCAGGCCTGACTCCCTCTGTCTCATGTTATGATGGTAGTAGTGTTTAGTCTCTGTGACATCACTTACTGATTTTAGTCAATATAAGAAAATGAAAGCATACTTTACATGGTTTTCTATGATATTTGAAGTTAAATTATGAGCTGCCTTTAGATGTTTCATTCAAGGGAATGAATACTTAGGGGACATGTTTTGGAAATTTTGTGAAAAGCAGTTGTGATGAATAAACTCAGGAATAGGTAACTTCACTGATGGTAGGGCCCAACAAATATTTCTCCTTATTTTCAAAGGGAAAAACTACAAATCTCTATATTCATATACAGGGCCTGTTGCTATCATAATTATTCACAATATATTCATGTCCATCAACCATTCCTCATTTCCCTGCATGCACACATGCACATGCATCTACCAGATCAGTGAATTGTCACGTACCTGACAATGAACCCCCTCTTCTGGAGAAACCCAGCAAATCCAGAGTTTCTTCATTGTACTACTGTTGCTTTGTCCAGTGACGACAGCAGGCTACTTAGCAAAACCTCCTTACTCCTTTTGCATGCATTTTACAGCATGAAAAATATGTTTTCACTTTGTGGTGGTCATCTGTTTCCAAATTGTTTGGAAGTCTGATATTCTGTGACCATGATCAGGTTAAAACTCAGGACAGTGTTATGACACCTTGTAACCCTGATCAGAGGACCCTTGGACCTGAGATTTAGCAGATGTACTTACCAATGCTTGGATAAAATATAGCTGCAAGTAGAGATTCCTGGTTGCAAGCAAATAGACTTATGAAGTGCACAGACAGGGATAAAGAGGAAACCGTAAAGAGAAGTGTTGAAAAGGAAGATGATGAATGAAGAGAATAAGTGTCCAAAGCGTGTGATTTCCTTCTGTCAACTGGACTGGAAATATCAAATTTCCAGTCCAGTTGGCAGAAGTAAATCACACGCTTTGGATACTATGACCTGGATAACCGAGACTCTTCACAGACAAGAGAATAAGTGGTGATGGAGAGGGAAAGTGATGCTGGAGTGATACATGTAATCCATGAGTAAGGAAGAGATGGGATGGAAAGGGACAATGATGTCCCAGAGGGGTATAAATCTGTGAAAAAGAACAGATGATGTCACACAGGTTGTCACAAAAAGTAATGACGGAGTCACAGTATGGCTTTTGAATATAAAAGGTAAAATGTGGTGGGGGGAAAAAAAAGGAAATGAGAATAATATTATTTTTTAAAAATCGCAGCAATCACAACAGGGATTCCAAGCTAATGAATGAACGCACTGGAGACTATATTTTGCTTCCCATTGGGGCTTCAAGACTACTATTTCGCATGTAAACAGTGGACTTTTATTTTGACATCTTACGTCAAGATGACGCACAGGAAATGCAAACAGGGGCTTGACTGACTTGGCTGACTTTCAGGCGATCTTTGCAAATTTATGAGTGTGGAGAGAACTGAGTGACAGCGTTCACAGTGTCTGGTAATGACAAGATATTAATTAATGAACGTTAAGCTTGCTTGTAGTGTCAGTTAGCTTATTGTTTTATAACTAATTTATTGTAATTATCACTGGTGAGTTGCTTAGCAGCGGTTGTTTTCATGGCTAGTTAGTGCTAGCTTATGGGAGAAGAAGAGGAAAAACTTAATTATGTTTTGTTTCAGATCAAATTTTAATTGTTTATTTACTTGTCTGATGAAGTTCTTTCAGTAATAGGTGCTAACCGAGTAATGAGCTGTATGTGTTGTCATCAGAAACACTGTTGTCGTCGGTTGTTGTTGTTTTAGTAATGCAGTACAGTAGTAGTTGTTGATTTCGTCACAAATCACCCTGTCAGAACTCTAACACGCTCCCTAATTAGTGCACTCCATGTCGAATAGAGACGTGTTTGGGATGTAGTCTGTGTACACTGCAACACACAGAAAGTTGAAGTAAATCGTTTTTTTTTCTACACAGAAAGTTGCTATACTGTTAGTTTGTAGTAATCTTTGTATTATTGTCAGAAACATGAAAAAAAATAAACAGTTAAATGTAATAAATTATAGTTCCTGATAGATTAAGTAACACAGGTATATATCTGGCACAAATAAATAGCCACAATGCTGAAGCTCTCATATTGTTTTACTGGGTGTAATTAACTCTGAATCTTGTACTTGACTCCTAATTGACTTTGGAAGTCTGTCTGTAAAAAGCCCAGCAGCTTTTCCTGGTTTCTATGAAACAAGCAGGAGTTAAAGGTCTCCTGGATGGGACGCCAGGCTTTGCTGACTTTTGAAAAACGTAAAACTGTACGTTGTGACATGATATAATGGTGAGTTATTAATTCGTGACTGTTTTGTAACCCTAATTCATAACAGCAAAGTTTCCGGAGGAGCACTATAGTCATAGAACATGGCTTGTATGTTTGTCCCGTGTCCTGTCTGGTGTCCAGGCGTGCCCATGACAGGAAACTCAATCTGGCTGCTTATTGGGAGTCATTCTTGTAGTCGGCATGATATCATACCTACATGACTACTAGCCTGGAAACTGCTGATGCCATGTTTGACTGGGTAAAAGGGACAGAGGCTTTCACCCAGCAGTTCTAGTTATTAGTTTACAGTTTTCCAGCAGCGATTTCTAGTCTTTATATTGCGCATATGCTCTGATTTTGTAGAATTAATAAGCTGTTGTTGGCGGCAATAAACATAACTTTTGTAACCTAGATTACTGTTACACACCTGTAAAATGGCCAATACAGGATTGTAATACACTAATGCTCTTTACCCTAGTCAAACACAGCGCCTCGTGTTGTGAGGTTAGTCATGTAACCAGTGCCTGGATGACTCATTTTGAGAATGTATTGCTGACTTGCATGATGGGCTGCAAAGAATATATTATGTTATTAAAAATGAAAGTGAAACCCAAAAATAGAGGCTCATACACCATCATTCAGACTTGCACAGAATAAAAACGCACACTAACTTACTGTAGGTTAATAACTGTTCATGGAGCAAACACAGAAATCAGAAGTTTGACAGAACATGAACTCGTTAAACGGATACCGAAACGAACAAGACGGTTGATATGAATGAATGTGGAAATCAGAAAGGTGGTAAAAAGTAAATCCAGACTCGGACACCTATCAAGAGACATGTATCAGCAGCTCCACTTCGAGGCGGTTCTTAAATCTATATATTTCAGTGTAGTATTCTGAGCAATAGCTATTTATTAGAAATGGTTTAAGGCCCATCAGAATCGCTGTTCGTTATACTTAATTGATATTTAATTAGCTAAATCTGCACCTTACATCCCAGGTTCAGTATTTATTAATGTGTTAATGAATACGTGTTCCCAGCCAGGCTTACTGTTGGCTGTTTTTACTCTATGCAGGTGTATGGACAACAATGAGCTCGATAGCTAAACGTCGAGGAATCTATGTGGATCAGGCGGCTTTGCTGTGCAAGAAAGGCTGTGGATTTTATGGCAATTCCACCTGGGGTGGTCTCTGTTCCAAATGTTGGCGCGAGGAGCTCCAGAAATCACGAGCCCAGCAGATTGAGGACGATCATGCACTCGCAGAGAGGTGAGAGGGAAATGTGGATGAGGAAAGGAGTGGGTCAGAATTCTTATCGTTATTGAGCGAAAATTCTGATGACGCTACAGCTAGCTGTGATTAGGAGATAAGTAAGGGCTGAACTGTCTCGGTGGGAGAGGGCTTTGTTCCAGCCCCTGTTACTGTCATAGGGCAAATGTGAGTTGATGTACCTTACATTGGTAGCTGACAGGGCAGGGATGGATCATGGGGAGGACTTCAGGGTTGAACAAAATGGGGGAAAAAAAAACATCATAACCTTGTGTCAATTTATCATACATAAATATTAAAGTTTATCATCATTTGCCAAATCACTTAATCCTATTTGGGTTACACGGAGGCTGGAGCTTATCTTGACCAACTCTGGGTGAAGGACAGGGGACACCCTGAATAGCTTGCCTGTCATCGCAGTGAACTCGCGCCCATACTCAGGGTCAATTTGGAACAGCCAGTTAACCTAATGTGCATGTCTTTGGACTGTGGGAGGAAACCAGAGTACTCAGAGGAAACCCACTCAAGCACAGGATGCACATGTAAACGCCACACCAAAACGCCCAAGGCTAGGATTCGAACCCAGGACCTTCATGCTCCGAGGCAGACGTGCTGACCATTTATGTAACCATGCCACGTATTAGAAAAATGAATCAGGTTTATATGTAACGTGTCTGTGGTACTGTGTGCTGCTTTGTGTATGGTGGTGTTATGGAGGCTGTGACTGATTGTGTATTCTGATGTTTGTGTTTGTTATGACTACTTCTCGTCAAACAGACTTCAAAAAGAAGAAGAGGCAGGCTACGCAAGTAGCAGCCAGGGGGCGCACTCGGGGAACTCCTCCACCCAGCTGAGCAAACCAGAAGAGAAAACAAACAGTCAGAAATTACGAGCTGTCCCCGCAGGAAAGAAATTTTTCACCACGCTCGCAAAGACGACTCTAGGAAGAGGTACGTCTGCTCTCCTCCCGTCTGATTTTTTTTTTTTTTTTTTTTTTTGGGAATTAAATAACGATTCCGAGCTGGTTGTTGCACAAAATGAAAATATTAATGAATGTCAAGAGTTTTTGCGTCACTTCTGACCCCATGACTCGTGTTCTGGTAATAAATCACGTCACTGTAGTGTCTTTTCCGTGTGTAACATTCTGTCCACTGAAGATAATGTGAGGCTTACGCATGCGTTCGCTTGGATTACAGTAATTCTACCTTATCTGCCTGACTCAAGGGTGCCAATACTTATGTATAATGCATTTGAAATGCTGACGTCTGAATCCCTGCGCATGAAAACGAGGTCCCTTATTACCATGCTGCTAACATCATATAATTGTGTACATACCCATATTTACAGTGGGTATAGGAAAGAGTCACCCCCTTTAAAATATTCATATTTTGGTACATTCCAGCCTTAAATGAAGACACCAGAAAATTCCAGCTGTGTTTACTGTATGCAACTTACAACAGCCAAGTTAAATATATGTACAGTGATCCCTCGCTAGTTTGCGCTTCAGGGATTTTTCAAAAATATTAATCGAAAAATAAAGAAAGGTAAAAAGTTAAGGAAAATGCTGCAAGGTCACGACCGACAGGTTTGGTCCTCGGGTTGATTCGGCTCTAAAATCTCGTAAGCTGATTGGTCGAGACAAATTTCCCAGCATCCATGTAACTCCTGCAAACCGAAGAAGAAGCGGAAATCAAGTGGAGCATCGCTATCGTCAAAGTGAGTGGAGCTGAAGTATAATTCCGTTAAAAGTTCTAAAAACACATTTCTGACACTTTATTTACATCTTTGTACAATTACACGTATGTATTTTCTATTGCTTATATTTTATGTATTGTTTTTGAATGTTTAATTGTTATTATAAGCATTTATAGCGTTAAATATGTATTTATTGATATTATATACACATATACATGTACGTATACGTCAGTCAGGGGGGGTCAATCCTACTTCGGGAATTCTGTGTTTGCATAGGGTCTCGACCCCACATTAACCGCAAAACGTGAGGGATCCCTGTACAATAACTAATAACCTTCTCATTGCACACTAAGCTAATTGGCATCCATCTGTGATCAACTGTGATCGTTCTAATAAGTATAAACAAACAACTATGGGTAGCAAGGCACTGTAAAAAGACCTTCGGGACAAAGTTGTGGAATGTGAAGCTCAAAAACGGGAATATTTTGAAGGGCGTGATTCTTTTGTGTACCAACTATTTTTTTACACTTTGTAATTTTAAGTGAAATGGTGAGCTGTCTAGGCCAGGTCTCCCTCGAAAAAGAGATTTTGAATCTCAAGGGATTTTTCTGGTTAAATAAAAGTTAAATAAATACCGGTAGAATAAAAAAAAAACTATGTTGAGGTAAAATAAATATTATTATATACTCTCCAATAACATCACATCAAAAATGTTTTGTTTCTTATCTACCTTCATGTGATGGCAGTATTGTTTATATTTTATAAGGAATCAAGTTTTTTAGGAAAACCTATTTATATTATATATTTATTTATATATATTTATATTTTCAGATAGAAGTGAAAGTAAGTCACTTCCTATTATTTTTTTTACAGTTTTGTCAGCCATTAGGACGAGTCATTCCCTAATTTTGTCTTGAGGTTAATTGTTCGAGACAAAGTCCTTAATGGTGAAGACTTGCAGCTTGTAAAGTGTCACCATATTAACGATTATATTTTTATTTAAGGAATAACAGGTGCAGAAAGTTAGGTATTGAGGATGCCGGGTATAAATTTATGATGGGTAAATGTAGTGACTGTAAAGGTAACAAGGACTAAAGCTAGTGTTGAGACGATTGAGGCGAAGCTCAAACAGTTTATAGATAAGAGCCATTTCGAAATTTATTGAGCGCAGATATTGTGGCTCAAGGTGCTTTTTTCAAAACATTTATCTTTTTTGTGGTGTTATCATCAGCAAATAACAAAAAGCGTGTGAGCTATGTGTGGCGTACTTTCCGGCACGTCAGGTTTAACGTCCGCGTTCCGCGCCTGATGTTTACTGTACATTGCGCTCGCACAGCTTTCAAGTGAGCGTTCGTATTTCGATCTGCACAGACAGCACAATCCTTGTTAAAGGACAAATCAATCACCCTCGTCGGCTTGATAACAAGCTCAACCCGACCAACAGTAACTTGAGCCCGGCTTCTACAAGCGATTCCGAACACGAGATAAAACACAGCCAGGCAACATCAAAACAAGCGTAATCTGTTATCAAAAACGATGGGAGGCGAGGGTATGAAATCAGTGTGCACTGAAACATCGAACTCGGAGTGATGTACGAATAAAAAAACGAACATAAAACAGTTGAGCGCAGTAAGATAACAAACCTGTGACATGATTAGAACAGATGCTCTTCTGGGAAATGAAGAGTCTGCTAATTGTTGTAATATTATTATAGAGTATATCAGACACATCAGAGCGAGTGCATTGTAACGTTCTCTGATATCGGGGGTGGTATTGTTGGTTATTTCATTGCTGGATTGCCCGTGTTATCAGTAGCGCTGTGCTATGTACAGGATGTTGTGTTGGTAGTACGATTAAATCATGATGTGATCACGACGCAAGCACATTCATGTGAGAAGCGATAACAGTGCAGGTCAATAAGATAGTGTTTCCACAACATTCCGACTGGAAGGATGACATTCGCCACGTGTTTTGCTTATTCATTAAAGAGCTGTAAGGGAAATGGTGTGTGCATGCACGGGTTCGTGCCCCTGCACTGTCAGCATTCCTCAGAATTTTAGTTGAATGGTTTTTTTGTTTCCTGGAAGAAGACAGGGTTGTGTTCAAAATATAAAAAGATGTGTGGTGTATGAACAGTGTGTGTGTGTGTGTGTGTGTGTGTATTAGGGCTGCAACGAACGATTATTTTAATAATCGATTGATTATATTTTCGATTAATCGATGAATTGGATAGAACACCAGCATTTTATAATTTATATTCCTGTATTCAAATAACAGAACATTTCTTCAATCATGAAATTTCAATATCGAAATTAAACACCTGAACACTGAGTCACACCTCACTTGGCAGAAGTAAGCGCTAGCACTAGCTAAGCTAGGTAGTTAGCTTTACTTAAAGACTGCAAGG
>JAQNCB010000008.1:29719006-29726091 GCA_030068295.1 Euristhmus nudiceps | reverse complement strand
GATGATCTTGAGGGAACTTTGTGGATTTCTGATGATCCTGGGGAACTTTGTGGATTTCTGATGATCCTGGGGAACTTTGTGGATTCATGATGATCCTGGGGAACTTGGTGGATTTGTAATAATTTTGAGGGAACTTGGCAGAATTATGATGGGGGAACTTGGTGGATTTGTAATAATTTTGACGCAACTTGTTGGAATCGTGATGATCTTGAGGGAACTTGGTGGATTTATGATGATCCTGGGGAACTTGGTGGATTTGTAATAATTTTGCGGGAACTTGGTGGATTTTTGATGATCTTGAGGGAACATTGGATTTATGATGATCCTAGGAAACTTTGTGGATTTATGATTATCTTAAGGGAACCTGGTGGATTGGTGATAATTTTCAGGGAACCTTTGATCATGATAATCGTGCCGATTGTTGCGATGTATTAGAAATTGATGCCAATCGTGATGCAACATGGGAATCATAGTCGAGCTTAATCATAGTTGACCTTAACAGAGCATAACAGACCTTAATGTGCCATCGTAGGGGATGTATATGAACTTGTAAACACGATTTCTTCAAGCTTCATCTCTTGGATGCCTCTTTTTGATACCCCAATCATGCTTTAAGCGTGGTCATAAGTTGTGGAGCTTCAGGCTTTCTTGAATCGCGGTGATCGCGGACATTGTGCCACAATGTAAACCCAGGGTTAGCTGCACATTCCAGCACAATACTGGCTTAAATTTGTTGCACGGTAGTGAAGTCCAACCTCTTCACTTATTGGTATTATATCATTATGAAAGTTTGTGAAGTCCTGACTCATAATAACGTAGCTGTTAAAAAGCATATGTGTACTATGGAGAGTTTATAAGACTATTTTTCATATTCATAGTTGTATGTTATACGACTGATAAATCGGTCTCCTGATGAACATTGGACCATATTAAATATTTAAGCAGATTTTCATGAGGAGTTTGTTTACTCTCGCACTCTTGATCTTCTTCAGGCTGCTCATCCATTCCTCATCCATTAAATCCATTCAGACAGCTTGCCCTGTGTCACCTGCATCTCCTCTGGAGGAGACGGAAATATTCATCATGACTCGAAGCTCTCGGTGCTGGACTGCTGAGTTTCATCAGATGTCACATCACACACCCCCGTATGAACAAGTCGCTCTGTCGGAGTTTCCTTCACATGACACTCATAATTAGATAAGTCTTCCCGAAAGCTGTGGGACATTAGGAGAGGAACTGTGAGATCAGAATCTCCTACAAGTTAACTAGTGGAGTTTTCATGGGCTGTCCTTTTACTCACAATGATTTAACTGCTTAATCCTACTAGGTGTGTTTAGGCTGGAGCCTAACTCAGCCATCTCTGGTTGAAAGTGGAGTACACCCTGAACAACTCGCCACACCATTGCAGGGAAACCTACGCAACCATTCACACACACACTCACACCTTGGGGCACTTTGGGACAGCCAATTAGCCTAATGTGTATGTCTTTGGACTGTAGGAGGAGACCAGAATACCCAGAGGAAACCCACACAAGCATGGGGAGAGCATGTCTGCCTCACACAAAGAACGTTCCGGGTTCAGCTTCCAGGCTCAGGCGTTTCTGTGTGGAGTTTGCATGTGCTTATGTGGGTTTACTCCGGGTACACAGGTTTCCTTCCACATTCCAAAAACATGCCCATTAGGATAACCGTCCGTTCCAAAATTGCCCCTAGATGTGGGTGTGCATGTGAATAGTTGTGTGTATGTGTGTGTGTGTGTGTGTGTGTGTTGCCTTGCGATGGTCTGTCAAGCTGTTTAGGGTGTTTTACTTGCCTTCGTCCAGTGTTGGTTGAGATGGGCGTCAGCCTCCCCACAGCCCTAATAAGATTAATTAGTTTGAAAGTGAGCGAGTTATGAATAAAAGGGTAAATATTATATACAAAATGTACGACATGACCCTCAGATCAATATTTAAGCAAATAAAATAGGACCTGATTTCGGTAAAGTGATCGAGAGAAACATGAAAAGCTTGGAGCAGAAGCTGAGGCATCATTTTAACCAGAATTAGAACTTCAGATTTGGCTAAAATACTCATTTCCTCTGCCTCTTTCTCAGGAACTGCACACTGTAGCAGTGTGAGGGTGATGTCATTTGAAAGCTACTAAAAAGCTATTTTTAACTGTTCTAGTAAAGTCGTTAAAAAATATACCCGGCTTATAGTGGTCAATGTTTCTGAGGCTATTGGTTACTTCACAAAGGCAGTAATACGACTTTCAGTAATGATGGTCTCCATGGACATATGAGATCACATGACCGGCGTGACAGTTACAGACCTCCTTGGGTGGCACAGAAGTACCATAGTGCAAGGGTTAGAACTGTCACCTCACAACAAGAAGGTTCTTGGTTCAAACCTTGTGACTGCCTGGGGCCTTTCTTTGTGGAGTCTGCATGCTTTTCCTGTGCTTGTATGGGTTTCCTGTGGGTCCTCCAGTTTCCTTTGGCTGTCCAAAGACATGAGCGCTAGGCTAACTGGTTATACTAAACTACTCCTAGGTGTGAAAGCGAGTACGAATGATTATTTGTCCGTCTGTGTTTGGCCCTACAATGGACTGACAAGCTGCTCAGAGTCAAGTCATGTTCCCTGCAACCCTAAAACGTAGAGGTGGTACAGAATGCATGGATGGGTTGTACAGATTGGGACCCCTGGTGCTTAAACTGAGCAATGTCAATAAACACATAATTAATCAAATGTTGATTTTCACAACGCATCACACTTTTACATCACAATGCATCGTTACACCCCTGCTGTCTAATTAACTTGTAAAAGATTAATATACCAGACACGTTTATCCAGAGCAACTTTCAACTGTCTTTTTTTAATACAACTTAGGGTTCAGGGCGTTGCTCAAGGGCCCAACATTGGTGATACTGGGGATTGAACCGGTGACTTTCAGATCAGTAACCCATCACCTTATTCAGTAAGCCACCACTGCACTCATATTTTACATTTATGGCATGTGTCCTTATAATTTTCTATACAATTATGGGTTAAATGTTCTGCTCACGGGTCCAGTAGTGGCCGCGTGGTGGTACTGGCCCTAACCAATGAGCCACCACTGCTCTTCAGGACCCATGAGCCACCAGATGCCCATCCTCCAACGGTGTAATGGATACCAGTATAGTTTTAGGATAAATGAATTCCGAAGGCTTCCTCTGATTTCCTTCTTATGTGGTTCGAAAAGACATAAAGGGGAAAAATATTTATTGATGATCATAAAAGCTTCTTCATTTGCGCTTCTACAGAAATCCTCTGTAGGATATGTTAAGGCTTTCCAAAATTAAACAATTTTAAGCCCCGGTGAGAGGCATATAAAATGAGAAAAGGGCCATTGGGTTGCCATCGGCATGTTCTGCCCTGCAGTGGCCTGGTGAGCCATACAGGGCAGTGGTCCCCAACCACCGGTCCATGGGTCATTTGGTACCGGGCCCTCACAGAGGCTGAATAAATTATTTATTTTTAATAATAATAATAATAATAATAATAATAATAATAATAATGAGTCTGAAAGAGCTTTTATTTTGAAAAACCACTTGTCTTGGTCACCGGATGTGGTACATTAAAAAATAAACTAACCAAGCTAGTAAAAAAACAAATGTCTTTGTGGAGCTTCCCATTAATTCAGTGGGATGGTGAGTTGTATTTTTACGCATTTTGTTTTTAGTTGTTTCTATACCGGTCAGTGAAAGTATTGTTTTACATGAAACCAGTACATGGCTCAAAAAATGTTGGGGACCGCTGGTCCAGAGTGTGCTCTGCTGTCGTCCAGAGTTGGCTAAGATGGGCACCGGCCTCCCCGCAACCCTAATAAGGCTTAAGTGGTTCAGAAAATGGCTTAATGCCAGGTGCAACCTGATTCTTCTAACAAGTGGAGCTGTAGTTATCTACAAGATGCTTGTGTTAATAATAAGGACAGGGCGGCATGGTGGTGTAGTGGTTAGCATGTCCGCCTCACAGCAAAAAGGTCCTGGGTTCCAGTCCTGGGCTTGGCGAAGGTGTTTCTGTGTGGAGTGTGCATGTTATTCTCGTGCTTGTGTGGGTTTCATCTGCATACTCTGGTTTCCTCCTACAGTCCAAAGACATGCACAGTAGATACTTGGCTGTTCCAGACATGACCCTAGGTATGAGTCTGGGTGTGAATTGTTATGCATGTTGGCCCTGCGATGGGTGTACCTCGCCTTCGACCAGAGCTGGCTCAGGTAAGCTCCAGCCTACCCATTACCCTAGTGGGGCTTAAGTGGTTAAACCAGGGGTGCACAATCCTGCTCCTGGAGAGCTACCTTCCTGAATATGTTTGCTCCAACCCTAATCATGCCCACCTGACCATCCAGAAGTCGCCATTTCAAAGTCTGAAGCCTTGATTAGATGACTGGATCATCAGGTGGGCATGATTAGGGTTCGAGCGAACATATTCAGGAAGGTAGCTCTCCAGGAGCAGGATTGAGCACCCCTGGGTTAAGCAAATGAGTGAGAGAGTATAACGGAAACAGTCCATTAAGCAAATGGAAGTGGGTTTAAAATATGCATGGCAGACTGTAAGAAATGGCATCTCTCTCACATCACCCACTCTGTCACCGTGAACCTGAAAGCTATAGAGTGAGCTGAGCATCATTTATCTTCAGCCAAGGTGCAGCGTTTCACCGGAAGTGACTCCAAAAATACACAATTATCCCTTTACGCTGGTGTGAAACGATTCCCGTGTCCACAGCGGTCAGAGTCATTTTGACTAGAAAGCTCGAGTCAGGCTCTGGAAAATGTCATGGCAATTAAATTAAAGTAAATCCTCCCCCAGTGCCGTTATATTCTCACTTCTGACTTCTCAGAAGGTGTTGATTCTTTTTCCACAACAGCGGCTCTGAAAATAGTTCCGCTCTGCAAGGTAAATCACAGGTTTAAATGCTAATGTGCTTATTGCCATAGCAACAACTTCCAGGCAGGTCGATAGAGGACACTTCACATACACTGATTTAAAAATGTATGTAACTGTTACTGGGGTTTATGTGTTCATAGTTCTCTGAGCAGACGTTCATTTTGTTTCCTTTGTTGTTATGTGTGGATTTTCATTAAATTTTCACCAGAGGCGGGGCTTGCGACAAGGAAGACTTTGATTTTGGAGATGATCCTGATTAAATTCCAGAAATTAGTGTGGTGAGAAAGCACAGGGACACTGACACGTTAGCATGTCCGCCTCACGGCAAAATGGTCCAGGGTTCGATTCCCAGACTCGGGTGTTTCTGTGTGGAGTTTCCATGTTCTCCCCATGCTTGCGTAGGTTTCCTCTGGGTACTCCAGTTTCCTCCAGATGCATGCACATTAGGCAAGCTGGCTGTTCCACATTGTCTCGAGGTGTGAATGTGGGTGTAAATGGCTGTACGTGTTGCCCTGTGATGATACGGTGTGCTATTCTGGATGTCACCAGCCGCCCCGCAACCCTAATAGGAGTAAGCTAGTGAGTGAGTGAGATTTTTTGGAAGCGTGATATTAGAGCGTGCCCAGCAGGGGGTGCTGTGTACTTTCTGAGCTGCTTAATCCTAATTAGGGTCACTGGGAGGGCGGGTTACACCCTGTACAGCTCGCCAGGCTATTACAGGGCAGCCACTCACACAAACATTCACACACACTCACACCTAAGGAAGATTTGGAACAGCCAATTAGACTACCGTGCATGTTTTTGGACTGTAGCAGGAAACCAGATTGCCCGTAGGAAACCCACACAGGCACAGAGAGAACATGCAAACTCCACACAGAAACACCCAGATTGGGAATCGAACCCAGGCCTTCTACACTACACCACACTTCACCACCGTGCCACCTATATATATTTATTTACATAATTTAAGTATGAAGATCATATAAACAGTATGGTGCACAAATTTTGTGATGTAAAAGGAGCAAAGCTGTTAACTCCACTTCATAACAGGCTGTCATGTTACGCTTTTTCTCATAACAGAACAACTCCTACTGTTATACCCGTGAGAATTAAAAACTCCCCGAGTAGTAGGATAGTCTTAGTCAGTGGTCCTATACACTTGAATAAGTGTGTGTGAGACAGTTTCAACCAGGCAGACTAAACAGAAGACTTCATCTTTCCTCCCCCCGCATACCTCACATTCTCTCAGGCGCGCGCACACACACACACACACACACACACACACACACACACACTAGTGGCTATTGTCCATTCCTCAGAATTTACATCCCAAAAGGTGCATTATCACCCCCCCCTCAAACACAAACACACACACACACACACACACACACACACACACACACACTGACCATCCTACATTCTGTTCCTCACTAGCTGGTGGTCCCATTCTCCTCACTTGATCAAGCTTTACGGTTTCTTGAGGTGACCCTCGTGCCTGAATGTGGGCACCCCCTCTCTCCCCAGCGTCTCTGAGAATAATCTTATTTCGTAATTCATTTTCTTAAACACTTAATCCCAATTTAGGGACCTAAATAGGGTCGCGGTGATCTCAGCTGACACTGGGTGAGAGCGGGGCACACGCAGGTCTTATATATCATGATATAAAGGGTAAAATGCAAACACCTGTCTTAACACCTGACCCTAGTGACTCATCAGAGCCGGAGCCTATCTCAGTTTCTCTCGTGTGAAGTGTGAATAGTTCAATTCCTCCTGGACGTGATGCTTGTTGATCACAGGTTACCTTCCCATTTAATTTTATTGTGACCCATTTTACAGTGCTGGGTGGACAGAGACACATTTGTGGCTAAGACCTTGCCGAGGGGTCTTAGCACGGTGGGGGTTGAACAGGGATTCAAAACCAAGTCCTCTCGAGCATGCGCCCAGCACCAAAACCACTACTCCATCGGCCCCATGTGCACCAGGGCATGTGAGTGCCCCCTGTCCCCCTAGTGTCTGTATACTTATGAACAGCCAATCGTTATATAAGTATATTTTTTGTTATACTGTATTAATCCTGCAAGGGAAATTAGTGTCATCCAAAGTGAGCACACACGTAAACAGTGAGCGCGCACACACACACTGGGGGCACCCAGAGAGCAGCTGGGGGTTAGGTGCCT
>JAQNCB010000008.1:29711506-29716506 GCA_030068295.1 Euristhmus nudiceps | reverse complement strand
AGGCCACTCTTTGGAACTAATTCCTCAGCACAATTTGTTTTAATCTGCTGAAAACTTTTGCTTTCCTAAAAAGTCTGAAAGTGAAACCGACAATGACGTCCACTACTGACCTGCACACATGGAGCATCCATCAAATAACCCTCTGTAGCAGGTCATGCTAGGTCGCTAACTAACTTACTGGCAATCGTAATACAGCACAGATGTTTAAAGCACAGCTGTACCGAAGATGGACAGCCTTGTTAGGAACAATAAGACAAAGCACTGGACTCACGTTCATGGAGTTGGTCCTTCCCAGGTTCCTGTTATGGTTCTCCTGCTGCTCCCTGAACTGCAACCCAGCCAGGTGCTTCTCGAGTGCAGCCCAGTCCATGGTGGGAAGCTGAGTCTCCTCCACCTCACTGTCCTCCCTGTATCCCCCGAGACGATAACACCCTTCAAATCCCATACCTCCAACTCCCAGGCCCCCTCCACCTCCACCACCACAACCACCACCTCCACCTCCACCTCCACCTCCGCCTGTACCAGGGCTCTTGGGAGTGACCTTGGCCGGAGGTTTCCTGGGCAGAATCAGGTTGCCGTTCTGCTTGAGCTCCTCAGACGCAGTGGCAGGGGAGCTCTTCACTTCCTGGAGCTCCTCGGCCAGGCTGCGACCGTGTACCGCCTTCCGCAAGGTTCCGTCCCGGCCATTCTGGTTGTCGGCATTGTACTCGCTTTCCCAGTCCTCGATCACGCGCTTCTTGTACTGCTGGAATTCCTCGTCCTCCTCATCGTAGTCATCCAGGGCGGCCAGCTCCAGGCTCGGTGAGGACTTGCATTCCGAGCATGGGGTCACCTTGTTGGAGTTCGAGTTGGACTCGGAGCCCGAGCGGCTTGAAGCGTCGCTCGCCAAGTCCATACCGTCCTCCCGGTAATCCTGAGCAAGACACACAAAGTAAAGAACATAAGTTTCAGGAGATCATCTTCCATATAAATGTACATGAAGTGACACATTTGTTTCAAAGTAAGAAAAAAAAAAGATGGACACCAAGTCACTCGACAAGGTTGCTGTTAAAGATGAGTCAACCCCATTCACTCATTCATTCAACCACTTCATCCTTTATTAGGGTGGCAGGGAGGCTCAAGCCTCTCTCAGCCGACTGTAGGTAAAGATCAGAAGCACCTGAACAGCTTGCCAGACCATGACAGGGCTACCGTGCACACACAAACATTCACACTCCCACCAAGAAGCAATTTGGAACAGCCAATAAGCCTAATGTGCATGTACCAGACTGTGAGAGGAAACTGGAGAACCTAGAGGAAACCTATGCAAGAACAGTGGGAACATGCACGCTCCATACAGAAAAAGCCTAACTCAGCCCGGGACTCGAACCAAGGACCTTTTTGTTATGAGGCAGATGAGCTGAACACTATGCCACTATAATACTGTATCAATCTCATCACTCACTCATTTGCTGCACCGCTTAATCCACGATTAATCCATCGAGGAGAGGCTGGAGCCTATTTCAGCCAACACTGGGCGAAATCGGGATACACCCTGAATAGATCAGACCATCGCAAGCCCAACACACGCAACCATTCTCACATGTCTACATCTAGGGTCAGTCTGAAAGCGCAAATTGACTTATAGCGCAGGTCTTTGGATTGTAGGAGGAAACCGGAGTACAAGAAGGAAACCTACTCTCCAAAACTCTACCATGGCAATGGATGAGCCTTTTCAAATAAAGCTGGTTTAATTTCACCACCTCACAAAGAGAGTGATTCATTCACTGAACCCATTAATCCTACTGGGGTATTGGGGAGGCTGGAGTCTATCTCAGCCTACACTGGGTTAATGAGGAATACACCCTTAAAAGCTTGCCTGGCCATCACAGGGCAACACAAAACCATTCAGACTCACACTCAGACCTGGAGGCAATTTGAAGCATCCAGTTATCCTCATATGCATGCCTTTGGAATGCAGGAGGAAACCGGAGAACCCGGAGAGAACCCACAGGCGCACATGCAAACTCCACATTCAGTCACGGATTCAGCTTCTTTATCAAAAGTATATGGATAAATAAATAATGCACAATAAATAATACCTTTAACAATGAAGGCTAAACACCACACGTGACATTGTGGAGGACAGAAGGAAACCCCATGCCGAAGAGGGGATGTTTGGGAGGCACGCGCACACACACTTGCACGCACTTTGTGACCTCACAGCTTCAGCTCCACAATGCAAACACAATGAGAAGCTTCCTGCCACAGACAGCCTTCCTTCCTGTCTGCGCTCTTGGCAAGATGACGCACACTGGTCTCTGTGACTCCACTCTCTGTTTTGTGTCTGTGCTGATGTCTCCATGGACAGATAGACCATGTGCATCGGCACAACTCTTAATAAAGAACTCCTAATGGATGGCACGCTGACTCTGGCATCCTCTTCTATTATGAAGGCCAACATTCATAACATTCATTCTGCTTGCTCAATTAGACTTCAACCAATCCAATTAGGGCTCGAAATTCAGGAAATCTTCTCAGTCAGTTAGTTTGAGGACCTCCATACAAATATATGAGCAAGTGTAAATTGAAAATAGGATTCCTCTCTGGGATTATCACAAGTTTGTCGTTTGACCCGGGCCAACTGCGTGTTTAGTTTATTTATAAAGATGGCATTTCTGGGCGTTTGTGTAGAGCCCAGTGCCAGTTTATTTTCAGAGTTCAGAACTGCAGCGTGCAGGCGTGTAATTACATGTTTAAGTAAAACCGAGAGGGAAAATAAATACAGGACTATACAAAGAACCTAACAATTTCAATACAGGGATACAATACTAAGACAGGGTAGTCACTGAGTGTGCTCATTCAGGAGGTCTCACTTGCACTATGCATTGATTCATTCAATCATTTGCCAAAACCCCCCCATTTTCTCCCTAATTTTTTTAGTCGTATCCAATTCCCACCCATCAGGTATTGCCTTCCATATCACACGACCAACACCGACCAGGTAGAGGCGAAAGCATGAACCTCTGTGACATGCAATGCTATCCACCCGCCTCTTTTCGAACTGCTGCGCATGTGTATTTGGGGGCGGTCTAACACGCTTAGAGGGAAAGCGTTATCTGCAACCTCGTACAAATGAGTTCACAGACACCCTTGATTGGCTGGTGATCGCTGTGAGTGTACAGGGGAGTGAGCGTATGCCATCCATCCCTCCCGTGAGAGCTCACCCAATTAGCTCCCATGGACTCCTGGTCACGGACGCCTGTGATATTAAACCAGATTCGAGCTTGCGGATTAATAGTCACTCATCTTGTCATCTTGCCCTGAACCGCTTAATCCTACAGGTAGTATGTGTATGGTGGTTTCACACCTCCAAGTTCAAGGCTTCAGCAGTACTGGTGTGTTGTATCCCCCTGGGATTGTTGTGGCTGGACCGTGCCACACCAGGCAGTCTGTGTCCTGGGAGATTCATGGCAGGCAGGACCTATGAGGGATTCCCGGTATCCCCATGGATGCAGGTTGGCTGCAGTTCTGCCGTGGCCTGTCATCAGCCCGTTTCCTTGTGCCCACCGTCTTCTGGTCAGATTTTGCAATCCGAGCAGCGGTTCCATGACGTCTGCTCCCACTTCCCCATCCTCGAGGGAGATTTTGTCTCCAGTCTTCTCTTCAGGCTCCCTTGATGTCAAAATTGTCAGTTTTTGCTTTGTTAAAGGGTTTTCTTGACCATTATTGTGAAGTAATAGGACTGGTACTTGTTTGGGCGGCGTAACTGAATTTGTGTTTCGGATGCGCCCGTGCTGGTTTTGGGTTGCCTCTTCTTTACAGAAGTAGGATGGAGCTATGTTTCTCATTATAGGGAGCAAGATGTTGGCGTGTATTTATTTTCGACCAGATCTGAGCCACATGCTGTCTTACTAGAGTCGCGTGGATGCTGGAGCTTTTCTGAGCCGATACTGGGTGAAGGCGGGGTGCAGCCTGAACAGCTCAACAGTCCATCACATGCGCATCTATTCATACTTACACTCACACCGAGGGGCAATTTGGAATAGCCAATGAGCCTACTGTGCGTGGAGGAAATTGGAGTATCTTTAGGAAACCCACACCGGCATGGGGAGAACATGGAAATGCCCTTATCGAACCCATAACTCAAACCCAGGACCTTCTTGCCGCGAGGCGGATGTGCGAGCCACTATTCCACCGTCCCGTCCCATTTTTAGTCCAGGAGTACTCAAATAAAAAGCAGATCAATCGAGCAAAGTCCCTCCAAGTACAGAATTATGCTGCCACTCATTACAGCGTCCATCGTCTCGTTACCAATTGTTTTTGTGCCTTGTGAGGAAATTACTTCTCACCGATAACCTTTTTTTTCTTATTGACTCGCCCTTTTTAAATCCATTAAATGAGATTGCTAATGCTGAGGACAAATGACTGGTTGATAAACTGACGAGCCATGTGACTATACCGTTGCCATAGTGATGCTGTTACAGCGGCTGTGATGAGACCTGATAGATAAGGAAACATGAACATGCAAGCGAGGTGCTATGAGGACAAGTAGAACAGTGTGCGATCTCTTGAAACAAACAAAAACAATGTTATTAAAAATCTTGGAGGACAGTCGCAGTACAGATTACAGTCTTGGTCCAGACGAAATTGTATTTGTGTCTGGATTCAGACCCGGATCGGGTCCGCCTATTTATTCCTGTTGGATTGATATGGATCCGGTTTAAATCGGATACGTGGTGTGCGTTCGGTTTTAAGGTGAAAAATATTGCACCGGCGTTTTACGTTAGTATTTCTCATCACTCTGATCACCTCATTACCCTTTCCTCCATAACCTTTACCCCGCCGCTCTACAAGCCATGTTCTTGTTTGTCTTGCGCAAGATTTTTGTTAGCCTTATAATTACTGTTTCATTTAGAGTCATCATTACGGTTGTTGTTACAGTTTTGTCTACTGGAGCTCACATGAAATGACATTTCGTTGTACTACATACATACATACACATATATATTTATATACAC
>JAQNCB010000008.1:29697511-29710030 GCA_030068295.1 Euristhmus nudiceps | reverse complement strand
ATATACTCTGATGAATGACAATGAAGGTGAGTTTGAGTTGAGGTGAGAACAAACTACTCAGGAGGGGGGTCTGGGAAAGAGGGTGTGGGTCCAGGTTCTTCAGAAATGTGATGGGTTTTAGGTATTTTTGACAAAAAAAAAAGAAAGAAAAGAAACCAAATGCTGGGTATAATACACAACGCGTCATACATTTAATAATACACCGCCCTGCCAAAAAAAAAAAAAAGTTGTACACACTAATATTTTGATGGGCCACCCCTAGCCCTTACCTTGATTGCAGCATGTAACCAACATTTATCATCATTCAGACTTGAGTTTATTTTTCAATTGATGAGGGGAAAACTGAACCACTCCATAAAGTCTTCTCCAGCACATCCGGAAAACTTTCAATACAGTTAAAGTCAAGACTTTTGGGGGGGGGGTGGGGGAATACATATGTGAAAATGATTCCTCATGCTCCCTGAACCACTTGTTCACCATCTAAACTCAATTTTAGATCCGTGCATTTTGCATAGTGTGGTATTTTATTGCCACATTAATGTTGCTGGGCCTCGACCGAACCAACTGGAGCAACAATAGCATGGCAGGGCTTCGTATAACGATTCGTCTTTTGTCCATGCTCTTATTTCAGGTGTGAAAGTACCTCAGATTCAAAGATTTACTTTTAATTATTTATGAATGCATTAAAAATTCATTCACATGCATGGTCCATGTAATCTGAATCATAGTTCAGGGCAAATGAAGGCAGATAACTGATAAATCTGACAGAATGTAACGAACATCTTATATTACTTCATGGCATTATCGAAGTTTCTACGACTTTAATTTCCAACTGATAAGCTTCTCATAAAACAGTCCAGAACGTGTACAACTGCTACACACTTCAGTTTGAGTGAGTCGTCTATCTTCATGATTTATAAACCCCATTATTTACATGTTCCCATCAAAAAGAAATCTCATTTCCTCTGGCACTAATGCTCTGATTAAAGTGTGTACATGCAGGATTGAGCTGTACGTCAAATTATTACCAGGTTATTATTCTCCAAGTAAAATAACCACTCATTAAGAAAACAAAACAGCACTCCAACCTTGACTAACCTTGGCACTGTGATGTAGTTGGATGTTTTTCATCCGGTGATTGATTACAAACCTAATGAAAATGTTTGTCAAATTTACATGCTTCCACCTAATGTGCCATGACCTCGATGGCCTCACTGCTTTGTATTACCAACAATACGTTAACAAATTCCTGACAACTTCCCAACGCTTCAATACAAATAAAACCTGGAGGTGACGACATGAAAGTGCACAGAGTAAAGCTACAACGTTCATTCATTGCCAATAATTAGGGTCGCGGGGAGGCTGGTGCCCCTCTCAGCCGACTCTAAGTGAGGGCGGGGTACACCCTGGATGGCTCACCAGTCCATCTCACAGCCAACACATACAACCATTCACTCACATTCACACCTAGAGGTGACTTGGAACCAATGAGCCTACTGTGCACGTTTTTGAATTGTGGGAGGAAACCAGAGTACCCGGAGGAAACCCACGCAAGCACGGGGAGAACATGCAAACTCCAAACAGAAGTGCCCAAGCCTGGGAATCGAACCCAGAACCCTCTTGCTGTAAGGTGGACGTACTAACCACTGTGCCCCGATACAATATAAAATTTTTTAATTAACGGTTTTAATATTTTAATCCTGTTTTAATTCTTTAATTTTATTCTGTATAATCTCTCCCCCCGATTCTTGAATAAGAAAACCATCTGACCATAGACTGCCCTGTAAGCCTTGTGTCAGCAAATGCTGAATCCAGTTCAGCTTCTGCAGCACTAATACAATTTGCCACTAAGGTACACGGAGTGTCTGAAACCCTCAAACTGCAGTCTGTTTCCATTCAAATTATTTTATAAAAATAATTAATAAAATGGCACATGAACAGAGTTAATATTAGTCTGACTTCAGGCAAAAAGATAACCAAGCAAAGCGTAGCTTATTAACATTGTAAGAAACTAATATTACTAATATGTTAGTACAAAGGAGTAAACAAAATTATCCACACTGCTCATCTGTCCGAGTCACAAAGGGAAGCTGGAGGGAATCCCAGGTGACTCCGGGTGAGAGTCAGGGTGTACTCCGTACAGGTCTCCGGTCTATTGTCCGGCTAAAACAGTCACAAACATCCATTCACACTCACATTCGTATCTATGGGTAAGTCAGACCTTAACCCAATGTGAATGTCTTTGGAATGCGGAGGAAACCAGAGCACCTGGAAGAAACCCACACAAAGTCCACGCATACTGTCAAGGCCTCAGGTGACTACGATTTCAAACCCAAATATGTCTTGCTGTGAAGTGACAGTGCTAACCCCTACACCTCGTCACCCGTTTAATAATCCTTATAATAAATACTCTATTATACATTATACAAGGCTCATTTGAATACTTGATTCTGATTGGCCAATTAAGGCATTCAGTGATCGACTATTTCATGGATCCATTAATTTGCCAAGCCTCTTCGCAGGGTCGCGGGAGGACTGGAGCATATCTCAACTGACACCGGTCTAAGGAGGGGTACAACCTGAAAAGCTCACCAGACCATCACTGGGCCAATACTCACAAACACAACCATTCACACTCACACCGTGAGACAATTTAGAACCGCGAATTAACCCAATGAGCATAGGCCTCCGAGTGGCGTATCGGCAAGGTGCGCGACCATCAACCCAGAAATCGCAAGTTTGAACCCGGATTCATGCCACAGCTATTGGACAGGAGGAGGAAACTGGAGTACCCAGAGGAAACCCATGCAAGTATGGGGAGAACATACAAACTCCACACAAAAATACCCAAGCCCAGGACTCGAACCCAGGACCTTCTTGCTGCAAGTTTGACACCACTATGTTGCACAATCTGCAGCAAGGTTGGAGCCTATCTCAGCCGACACTAGCGAAGGCAGTGTCCACCCTGAACAGTTTGCCAGATTATTGCAGGGCAACACACACACACACACACACACACACAACCATTCACACTCAGATCCAAACCTAGAGGCAATTTGGAACAGCCAATCGACCGAATGAGCAGGTCTTTGGACTGTGGGAGGAAACCAGACTACCTGGAGGACACCCACGCATGCATGGGGAGAACATCCTCCTGTACCTGGGACTCGAAACCCAGGATCTTCTTGCTGTGAGGTGGACGTGCTAACTGCTACGCCACCGTGCCGCACCCTGCAACCTGCAATGCATTGGGATTCAGAGCTCGTACCTTTCACGTATGTATACACTTCCTTATTGTAATGTATTGATCTGTTCAAGCTCTACTGAATATTCACTTTCGCTTCACTATCGATTCTCGATTCACTGAGATCACATTAGTCTCATCGATGATATAATGCGACTTCGTATTCTGTGAATGTAAAAAAATATGTTAAAAAAATGCCAGAGTTTGTTAAAAAAAAAAAAAAAAAAAAAAAGGTCTTAATTTTAATTCATCTGTTTTCTAAGCCACTTAATCCTAACTAGGGTCATATTGAGCCTCACGCCCATCTCAGCCGACTCAAGGTCGGGGTACACCCTGAACAGCTTGCCAGGCAATCACAGGGCCAACATACACACACAACCATTCACACTCATCCCTAAGGGAGATCTGGAACCACCAATTAGCCTGCTGTGCATGGTTTTGGACTGTGGGAGGAAACCGGAGTACTCAGAGGAAACCCACGCAAGCATGAGGAGAACATGCAAGCTCGACACAGAAACGCCCAGGCTGGGAATCGAACCCAGGCCTTCATACTGTGAGGTGAATTTGCTGACCACCATAATTTCCTCAAGACACACCGCAGTAATCGAAAGAGCTTGCTGTATAATCCCCTGAACCGAAGGCCTCAGGAAGAGGTTCACATTATTTATATTTGAGAAATAGGGTACACCTACAGCTGTATGATTTTAGCAGCATGGTTAGAGGAATCACACTGAGTTGAAAGGAAAGCACGCAGTAGGCCAATATACACACACCGAGTTCCATAGTTATTCATTATATTTAAGAACATAGATGAAAAACTGATGCAATGAGATGAGATGTAGTCGAGTTGCTTTTCATTTCACTTTAGCGGAGTTTTTATTTCCCCAGGATAAAAACAACACTCCGGTTTCATTTTTAGATAACTTTTGTATTTTTAGTTTTCAGAAAAAAAAATAGCCTGTTAAATGATCAGAGCGCGAGTGATCATGTAGTGGTTAACACTTCCATCTCACAGCAAGAGGGTCCTGGGTTTGAGTCCCGGACTGGGTGAGGGCGTTTCTGTGCGGAGTGTGTACGCTCTCCCTATGCTTGCATGAGTTTCCTCTGGGTGCTCTAGTTTCCACCTACAGTCCATGTTATGCACATTAGGCTAACTGGCTCTTCCAGATTGCCCCTTGGTGCGAGTGTGAATTTGTGTTTGTGTGTTGGCCCTGTGAAGCTCAGGCAAACTAGGCAGGGTGTCGGTTAAGGTAGACCATGCAAAGCTCTGGCAAAGGGTCTGATGACAAAGGCTCCAGATTCCCTGTGACCCTGAAGCGGATTGGCGAGGGAGTGACGCGTGGCGATCATGGGAACAAGATTCAGCAGCCAAAGAAACATTGGAAGATGAGCTTGGTTAAACTGACGTTCATTTATGAAACAGTTTATTATTATTGCTGTTTTATTTATTGACTTGTACTGCATTAATTAAAAAATAAAAAATAGAACAAGATCCATCCATTAGTTTTTGAGTTATTGTGCTAAGAATCAAACACACACAGCCACATGTCCAATCTCATAACCGCGCGCACCCCCCCCCCCCAACACGGCAGAGGTAATTACTCAAAAATGGACAAGTATCGCATCCTTCCTTTATTGATACGAACCATAACTCTATACTTCAGACACTACATTCAGATTTAATGTCATTTTTTTCTCTATGATGAACAAGGTGATGCTCACCAGTTCACTCAAATATTTTATTGTGGCAGGGTGGCTGATCGTAGTTTATAAAAACTATCTGTAAATAAGACTGTGGGTTTAAATGTCTCTTACGAACAGCTTTTCCCTCCTGAAGTTCACGTTTAACATTCAGTACAATTACAGTTGTAATTGATTTTTACATTACAGTTTTAGGACCTCTATATGCTCTGATCGAATGGTTTTACAAGTGGCTGGATGGGACTAAGCCACTGTACCTTAAATGATCATGGCTGACCTGCTGTAAAATAGCTGAATGTGTCTGTCATGCATTACATCATGTAAAATTAGAGGCAGAACTAACATGCTGTAAAGTGATTGGGTAAGGGCTAAGCTGCAGCACAATGATGAAATGGCATTAACGTACTTTAATTAAAGTGAATGGGCGGGGCTAACCAAACATTAAGTGGGTGAGCAGGTGTGTGAAGTTAACATGGTATAAAGTAAATGGGTGGAGCTAACGTGCTGTAAAGTGATTGGGTGGCAGCAAACCTGCAGTACAATGATGAAATGGGCAGGTGAGGCTAATTACCATTTCGTGAATGGGTGTGGCTAACCTGCCGTTGAGTTAATGGGTGTGGCTGACCTGCTGTAAAATAAACCGGTGGTGCTAATTTGCTGTAAAATGCCCCACCCGGGCTCTTTACAGTGGGTTCGATCTTTTATAGCTTTTAGCAAAACCCTTTTACAAGTTTTTGGGTGAAAAAAATACAGGAACAGAAATGCCTCACATCCTGTGTCACACTTCTCCCGTATCTCAGAAATATATTACACATCGAACTATATGTACACACAGTGAATTATATACACATGGGAATTAATCTGGTAAGGGGTTAAACAAGACCCCCTCCCCAGGACAACCATTTTTTGAACAGAAGGGAATTCTCTATGATCGCCTGTGTATTCTGCTTTACAGACATGTTTTCCATGGCTCTGATTCAAATCTCTAGACTCCAGTGTCAGGCTTCTACGAATGGAAAGGGGGGGAGTGGGGTTTCTAGGTTTCCCAACATTATATAAAACTAATGATGAGTAGCGAGTAGTGAAAGGTCTATGACTGAATAACAAGTCAAGCAAAAATAACATTTTACCAAGAAAAATACATTACCTTGATCTTTTTTTGGTGGTTCATGCATTGTGAGTGATGTTGCATTGATTTATCTAATGCTGTAGTGTTCAGCTAGTACCTGAACATAGCAACATAGTAAGTTAGTGCACCCCACCTAATGTATAGGATAATGCAGTGTAGTATCAATACCACAGTCGTATTTAGGTAAGGTCTGTTGGGATTTTACACCCGAGACTACTGGTTCATCATCTCTGGGTTCTGTAGCATGAAACGACTAGCAGTTCAATTTGTCCAGGATGGGAAGCCAGTCCATCATCGGTTACCCAGTATTTTTTACTGCTACCCATTTATATCACTGGTGGCACACTTGGGTCTTAGTATGGTGGGGGATCTTACGGGAATTCCAACCCACAATCTCTCGATCATAAACCCAAGCACCCAAACCACTACACCACCGTCCACATACAGTTGTATTTACTGGCCTTATAAGGCTGCGTACCCTCCAGTCATCCTGCGGTGGTCTAATCCTGTCTAATCTGAGACGTTAAGCAGGGTCGCCCTGGTTAGTAATTGGATGGGAGACCACTTGGGAATACAAGGTGTTTGGAGGATTAGGGAAAAGACCTGGCAACCTACCCTGTAAAAAGTCTGCCAAGAAAACTATGCGATTTGAGTCGCCAAGAGTTAGAAGGCACTAGGATAACATAGTGCAGAGCACCGCTAACAAAAATGTCTTAAAAGCAAGCTTTTATAAGATTTAACTTGAATAAAAAGAATTCAAGTTGCTCATGTAAATGATAGCTAATCATGGGGCAGCCAAAGCCTAATGGTAAGAGAAATGGTGAAAGGTCTGTGGTTCGAATCCCAAACCAGCGTTAAAAATGTGTGGCAGTGGGCTCCGCCTTCCCTTTCTCCATGCTCATGACTTAAGTGCCCTTGAGCAAGGTACCAAACCCCCAACTGCTCTCCAGACATCCCCAATGTGTGTGGCAGCCCACTGCTTGTGATTGTATGTGTGCTCAATTTGGATGGGTTAAATGCAGAAGTAATAATTTCCCTTGGGATTTGGATAGTATATCAAAAAAAAAAAAAAAAAAAAAATCAAAGGAAGAGCTGTAATGAGCATCGAGTATAAAGGACTTGTAGCTGGGTCGGAATGCAATGCAATCTTTCGTTAATTAAAGCAACATTTCAAGTGTTCCTTCACATCATTGATGGAGCACCGAGTTACAGAAATTACCCCAGTTTAATGGGATCCATTTTGCCCTGATTAATTAGGATGTGAGAATGTGCACTGCATTTATTGGTATCTATGGCTGTGCAGTGCACTACCTTGATGATGGATCTACTCCATAGTCGAGTGCATTGAGAAACGAGGCAAACCAAAAGGATCGAGGTTCGAGGAGGTGCAGAAAACTGGAGAGCAGAAGCACCCCCCCCCCCACCTCCTCATCCTCCCCCGCGGGAATCCTCGTTAAATTCGCGCTCGAGATGCTTCTTAAATGGGCAACTACGCCTTGTGCGCGTGATCCGGTGAGATAAGGACAGAACACCGGCTCTCGCGCTGTGCCTGAAGGCTTTGTGCAGTATTTATTATTATTTTATTATTATACGCAATGTTATCTTGCGCACCAAGTTTCTACAGTTCGTATGGCAAGTGCTGCGGATTATACACGCACCTTATCTCTTATTTAAAGAGAGAAAAACATATAGCAACTTGGGCGGGGATCCGGTGGGACCCACTCTGGTGTGTCGTTTCGGATGAAGCTGGCATTGAGCGACACGCGCGCGCGCCCGGCAAACCTTCACTCGCAAACGAACAGCTGATCCCGACTCATTCAAAAGCTCCCGTTAGAGGAGAAACAAACCCCCTGCACATTGAGATCATTACCGAGCAAACACACGCGCGCGCATCTAATGAATTATTTCCCGAAATGGCATTACGGATTGGAGGCATGCAGCCTGCGATATTGTAGCAAAGCACTGATTAATAACATCATTGCAATTAGCAAGCGATCGCAACGAATCCCACGCACGCACACACACACACACACACACACACACACACACACACACACACACACACACACACACACACACTCCCAAATGATGTCATGTTCCATAAAAAGTACTGCGAAATACCAAAGAGCGAAAAACTTACACATTTCATCCATTATTATTATTATTATTATTATTATTAATAATAATAATAATAATAATAATAATAATAATAATATGTAGCTTACACACACAGACGGAAATAAACCCACACTTTATTAAACACTGCTCAGTACGAGTCCCACACCTTCCTCTAATGTACTGTGTTTAGGTGTTTAGTGCACTAATAGAGAATGCGGTTCCAGAGCAACACAAACCCTCCACGCCTCTTATTAGAAGATACCGAGCTCGATGTTTAACCTACACACCGCTCAATACAGCCGATTCACTGACATGTCTTCCTCCCAGTCGAAGCCAAACTCTCTCGCTCTCTCTCTCTCTCTCTCTCTCTCTCTCGCTCTCTCTCTCTCTCTCTCACACACACACACACACACACACACGTATATATATATATTGTGTGTATGTATACAGAGTATAAGGTTGAGATCTAAGAACGGCGGCTCCCATGAAACGGTGTGTTACTTACTGTCATCTTCACCGCCTCGCTTCTCCTCAAGACATTGTCTCCGAACCCGGCGCCGTGGGTGTTGCTCTGATAGATACCGCTCAAAGTTAAAGAGACGACAGGAGAAGGACGCGGACGCTCCGGAGGAGGAGGATGAGGAGGAGAAGGAGACTCCGGAGACTGCTAGCCCGCGATAGGAGAAGACGAAGGCGGCATGAAGCGGTGAGTGAGCGCGCTGTAATTCATCGCTCGGTTAGGTGGGAGCAGGAGAGGCAAAAAATAGCCGAGATGGAAACGCTCCAGCTTTCAATGAGCCACAGCTCGCTCTCGCTCTGTCTCTCTCTCTCTCTCTCTCTCTCTCTCTCTCTCACTCTCCCTCTCTCTCTCTCTCTGTGTGTGTGTGTGTCTCTCTCTCTCGCTCTTTCGCTCTCTCTCTCTCTCTCTCTCTCTCTCTCTCTCTGTGTGTCTCTGTCTCGCTCTCTCTCTCTCTCTCCCTCCCTCGTTCCCTCTCCCTTGTTCCCTCTCTCTCTCCCCCCCCTCGCCCTCTCTCCCTCTTCTCTTAACACGAGACTGGTTAGCGCTCCCTCTTTCTTTTTCTCTCCATTTCCTTGTCTCTCTATCTCTCCTATGTATCTATCCCCCTCTCCTTTTCTCTCAATCTGTGTCCTTGTCTTTATCTCTCCTTTCTATCACTACCCTGACTCTTTCTCCCTTTTCTCTCAATCTGTTTCCTTTCCTCTATCTCTCTTCCCCTCTGTCTGTCTCTCTCTCGTATCTGTCCCCCTTTCTTTTTCGCTCAGTCTGCTGCTTTCCTTCTAACCATTTCTCTCCCCTCAGACCATGTCCCTTTCTTTCTCTCTGTCTCTCTCTCTCTCACTCTCACACACACACACACACACACACACACACACACACATGTAAATAAATAAATAAATCTGTATTCAGTGATACACAACGAATGGCCACAAAATGACACCCCATTTCCTTCTTAATTACTCCATAAAATAACTAAATAACTCCAATAATAAAAGAGTCTGGAGGCTTATTCACCTCACAGAAGTAGGAAACATCTCAGGAGACATGATGTGGCAAATAGGGTGGCAGCTGCCTCCCTGTGTCACCCACATGTCTCGCTCTTTCCAAAAAATGCCAGCAGAACATCTGGCACTGGGAGTCACCAAGTTTTTTCTGGTTAAGGTGTGATTCAGACGGGGTTTTCTGAAGATACTCTATGTTTGTCCAGTAAAGAAGGCAACATACAGCAAGGTGGTCATTCTCCATTTGTCCTTTTCGTTCATTCCTTTTCCAAAGCACTTTATCTTTCTAGGGTCGTGGGGAGGCTGGAGGCTGTCTCAGCCGGTACTGGGCCAACACGCACAACCATTCACAATTCCAGTAACACTGCGGGGAAATCTGGAACAGCCAATTAGCATAATGTGCACGTCTTTGGACTACAGGAGGAAACCAGAGTACCCAGATGAAACCCATGCAAACACAGGAAAAGCGTGCAAACCTCACAGAGAAATCCCCTCGTCGAGCCTGGGACTTTCCTGCTGTGAGTCAGACATGCGAACCACTACCACACTGTGCTGCCCAACCCCCAGTGAGTGCTCTGGAAACCTGAATCAATCTGCCGGGGTTTATTTCATGATATTATCCTGATGATTACATAACTACGTTCTCCAGAAATCAATCGTTTGATCACAAATGTATTTAAAAACAAGTTAATTGATTTAAAACTTGTTTTACCGCTTTCATTAATGATGAGTTCCATAGCAACGGTCTTTAATACTTAATGCCTCCCTGGTGTGGTGTTTCGGGCATGTCCAACCGGGAAGAGACTCCGGGGTCGACCCAGAACACGCTGGAGGGACCATGTCGTTCGGCTGGTCTGGGAACTCTGTGGTGTCCCCCCTGAAGAGATGGAGGAAGTGGCTGGGGAGAGGGATATCTAGACCTGACTGCTTAGGCAGCTGCCCCTGCAACCCGACCCCGGATTAAGCAGATGATGATGATGATATAGATAGCAAGCTGATGTATGCTATGATCACCGTTTATTTAATGATTCTGATTTAGTGAAGTGTAAAAGGATGAATGTAGTGATTGTAATTTATTGACAGGACGTGCATCTGTGATCCCTGTATGAATCGCAGTGCTCTATACTGAACCGTCTTCACAACGGAGGGACGGATGTTGCACAAAAACGTTCCATGCATACTACATGCACATCATTTTCATACAAACGGAATGCTCTGACCTTTATTTTAAGCACTTGGTGTTCAGCACATGGCCACACCAACTTGCACTTGATCATTTGAACGCTAGGTCACATGACATGACCGTAACATACTGCATATGTAGGCAATGTTGCAAAGCCAAACGCATTATTGCTAATATTGGATATTGTTTTGGTTTTAGTGAGAAATAGACACTTACTCAAGAGCTCTTATACTGAAGAGAGAGAAAAAATAAAAATCACATTTCTCACAGGAATTACAACAAATACACCCAGGTGTTCAGGTGTCACAGTATTGCAGTTTCAAGTGACTCTGATTTTTATGCTTGTTCATTTTTTCCTGCTTCCAACGCATCCACTTTGTGAACTGACTTTTAACTTTTAACCGAACATGGGTAGGGCTCATATTCAAAATCATAACCAAACCACCCATCTCATCACATTTAAACCTGTTGTCCACCAAGATAACATTCCGAATGTTAAACTGGTATAAATACAAGTAGCCTGGATCTCATTTTGGCCATGTGCCAAACCTCAGAAGTGGCATAAATGACATGCTTGAATGGTACGCTGATAACCTGGTGAGATGACTGCTCACCAGCATGAACCGTGTATGTGTATATATATATATATATATATATATATATATTACCAGAGCCTTGTTTCCGATTGCTTTATTTGATATGACATGGGTGGGACGGCGGCGTAGTGGTTAGCATGTTGGCCTCACTGCAAGAAGGCCTGGGTTCGAATCCCAGCCTGGGCGTTTCTGTGTGGAGTTTAGCATGTTCTCCCCGTGCTCGCGTGGGTTTCGCCGGGGAACGCCGGTTTCCTCCCACAGTCCAAAAACATGCAAAGTAGGCTAATTGGCTGTTCCAAAATCACCCCTAGGTGTGAAAGGTTGTGTGAGTGTTGGCCCTGCAACGGCCTGGTGAGCTGTCCAGGGTGTATCCCACCCTCGTCGGCTGAGATGGGCACCAGCCTCCCCATGAACCTAATTAGGATTAGGTGGTTCAGAAAATGAATGAATGAATGGTACGGCACTATTTTTGAGTCTAAGAGAATTATATTAAGCCAATTTTTAAATATGATATGGATTATAGCATGTCAATAGTCTAAATAACATTTTATTGGACCTGCCATCGTTACACAGGCTGCAGCAATATTACGAAAATTGATATGTACTTATATATAGGGAAACATGTATAGCAGAGATGCCTACTCCTGTTCCTGGTGGTCTACCCTCCCCAAGATGAATTTCCCTCTGGATTAATAGAAAGAAAGAGAGAGAGAGAGAGAGAGAGAGAGAGAGAATCTATCTACCGTATTTTCCGGACTATAAGTCGCACTGGAGTATAAGTCACATCAGCCAAAAATGCATGATAAAGAGGAAAACACCATGTACAAGTCGCACTGGACTATAAGTCACATTTTTTGGGACATTTATTTAGTTTCTAGTTCAATGTGAAGTACCTCAGTAAAGTAAATATCCTTTATAATTTATGCATTTTTACAGCAACATCATATTTTCAGGACTCCCCGGTTGACTTAAATTCTGGTGCTCAATTTTATTTGTTTTTATTTAACACTCATTTGCCAAGTTTTGC
>JAQNCB010000008.1:29658060-29676402 GCA_030068295.1 Euristhmus nudiceps | reverse complement strand
GGGCGTCACAAACAAACTGTATCGCTGGAGTAAACAACACAGAGTTAACATTATGTCCGGTATCAGCCGCTGGGAAAGTTGTTTTGACCAATCAGCTTGCTAGATTTGAAGGATTCAGACCCGAATCAACCCAAGAAACGAATCAGTAGCGACCCCTCGCGGCATTTGTCTGAACGTTTTCCGTATTTTTAGATGAATATTAAAAAAAAAAGAAATCCGCGACGCACCGAAGCCGTGAAACCTGAAGTGCGATATAGCGAGGGATCCCTGTAATTGAATCATAATGAAATTAACTGATAAAGTAATTGCCAAATAATTATTTTATAACAATACTGCTGTAAGGTCCCCACCAACAAACCAGCTAAATTATTAACTTCTGATCGGTCTTTTATGATATTCGAAATAATAAAAATGCTGCTGCTGCATATCTGTACTTTAAGTTGAAGTTAAACATTTTCTATTTGTGCAGCCGACCCAACAAAAGTGAATTTGAATATAATTATTTTGTTTGGCATGGGACTCTCAAGGACACAGCGTGAACATACAGCACAGCTGTGAAAACAGCCAGAACTATCAATCTGCTTCATCCTTTTACAAATCTAGCCAGGTTTTTTTTTTCTCCTATGAAAATATAAATAACTATGGTGGTGTTGGTTGAAAATAATTACATGACAGCCTCGTCAGTGCATGATACAGTTGTGCTTTCAGTATGGCTCTGAATTACCATCACACTGTATAATGCAGTAAACAGAGTCTTCCTGTCTGACACTTGTGAAATGTTTTAACATCTTAAACCTTCTCTGGGTTAAAAGACAGAAAAAAAAAGCCCAAGTTGCTAAACCTTTCCTGATCAGAATATCCAATCGCCTCACTGTCTGCATTAAAAGTGTTTCCTTGGAGGTGAAGCCATTTGTACGACTGAATAAAGTTCCCTGATGAGGCAGGCATAATCTCCAGACTGTTCCTCTTGATAAGCTGGGACTGACGTGCGACACATGCGGCTGATCCCGAGCTGTAATGGAGACGGATGGATCCATGTGTTTAACCGTCACCGTCTGTTCTTTATTTAGCAGTGGGTGTACTTTTGACCCACAGCATCTGCTTTGATTTTATATCAACAGATCAGTAACATTTACAACAGAGAGCAAAAGTTTCATCCCTGATATAAACATGTAGCAGACTCGGAAAGCCCTGCGCGGCTTCCTTCAGGTTTATCTGAACTGTAAGTGGTACGAATGTCACGATGGACTGACTCTTACTCACTCATTTGCTGAACCGATACTCCTGTAAAGGTCGAGGGGAGGCTGGATCCTATCTCAGTTGACACTAGGTGAAGGCGGGGTACAACCTGAACAGCCTTCCAGACCATCACAGGGCAACCATCATACTCATACCTCGGGGCAGCCAATTAGCCTACTGTGCATGTTTTTGGTCTGAAGGAGGAGACCGGAGTACCCAGAGGAAACCCCCGGACACCCTTGCCAAGCCTGAGGCTCAAACCCAGGACCTTCTCGCTGTGAGGCAGATGTGCTATCCACTACACCACCGTCTCACCCATCACAACAAACTCTACATTAATAGATTTATTCGGTATAAAATGCCTGTGACAACAGTATTTATGTTTAGAGCAGCTTTCCACAGCAGGGTGATGGATTTCGAATAATTATTTCAAGTTTAATCATTTATTTTAGTAAAAATAACAGTATATGACTAGAGATTATGATGCAGGCTGCACATCACCAGTTAAATGTTTGGACTCTGCTAATTAAACGCCTTTCCAAATTTCACAAGAGAGTGAAGGAAAAAATGGCCAACATCATGCTCACATATGTGGCAATTCCTTCAAGACACTTGGAAATGCTTCCATGGTGACTATCCTCACGGAGCTGGCGGGGAGCAGCATAGAGGAACCATGCAGCCGTCCGGCCCGTATGCACGACGGTGCTGATCGACTGATTGGCAGGAACTTGACGCATGCTGACATCCGGGAATGTATAATTCATTCATTCATTTTCTGAACCGCGTAATCTTAACTAGGAACTTGGAGAGGCTGGTGCCTATCTCAGCCGACTCTGGGTGAGGGCAGAGTATACGCTGATAGTGCGGCTGCAAACCCCCAACCTTTGGATCAGTAATGTAGCACCTTACCACCGGGCAACCACTGCCCCATGTTCTGATTATTTATTCATCATTCATTCATTTTCTAAGCCGCCTAGTCCGTCTATTAGGGTCGCGGGGAGGCTGGTGCCCATCCCAGTTGACTCTGGTGAGGGCGGGGTACACCCTTGACAGCTCACCAGACCATCGTAGGGCCAACACACACACACACGCACTTGCACCTAGAGGCAATTTGGAACAGCCAAGTAGCCGACTGTGTGTGTTTTTTGAAATACACCTATTACTGCCCATCCAGTATAATTTCTGGACTTGAGAAGCAACACAGAGGAAACTCATATGGAGAACCTGCAGAACTCCTGGCAGATAGTAACCTGGAGGTTTGTGAGGTCTGTGACGCTATTTGTGAGACTGAAATTCATTATTCAAGATTTTTTTTAAATCATGTTTTTTTTGAATGAGGCAAAAACGAGGATAAAAGGAAGAGCCATCATCCACTTCAGGTATTAAAATCAGTTTTGTAGAGGAGATTACTGACAGAGGCTCCTATTACGCAGCCCACTTGATGGCCCTCTAGCCTCAGGCCTCTGAAAACTACAACAAAACACACACACACACACAGACACACACACAGATGGACATACGCAACAAGTGCATCATCTCGAGAGCGGTCTCTGAATTAAGCGAGTTCTTAAGGTCAGGCTAGTCATTATCTCTGTCCTGTTGTTCAGTGAGTGTTGTCTGATTCAGGCTGCGCTTAAAGTCAGTAATTCCTCCTCTGAATATAAGGAAAAATAAAATTCTGCACTTTAGACCTCATACACATACACTCACAGAAAGAAAAACATGGCTAATGGAAAAATCAGTGGCACAAACCAGAAGAGTGAGATAGTGTAACATGAGTAATCCAGTGAAACGAGCGCTGTTGCTTATACACATGTGGGCACCGTCTACATCAGGCTCACTCGGCTTAATGGCAACAAATATAGCTGAAAAACCCAAAAAAGTGTGTGTACATGTGTGTATGATGATGCGTAAAGGTGACAGGCCAATTTTCCTCACCGTTTCAGACTTCCGTCTTTCTGGTGCACCAAACAAAACAAAAAAAAAAACAAACAAAAAAAACAAAAAACAAAAAAAAAAAAAATAATGGACCCGACAAAATAACGCCATCTCAGTAATTCCCGGCTTCCACCTCCATCAAGTTCAAGTTCGATTCGGATTAGATCACGCTCCGTGCGGGTGTGTGAGCAAAGTCTACCGGCTTTCTTCTGTCTGTCTCTCATCCCACTGTGAGAGGACAAGCAAGGCACAGAAAAGTAAACTGGCTATGATCACACACAGGTGAGAATCATCACACGCTACCTGCTGGCTCTTCCAATGCCCTCTACAGTGGTGTTTTCTTCACTCTCATTCATTTGCCAAATCACTTAATACTACAACGGTCATGGGGAGACTGGAGCCTATCTCAGCCAACACTGGCAGAAAGCAAGGTACACCCTGAACAGCTCATCAGGGCATCACAGGGCCAACACACACACACACACACAAAACCATTCACACACACTGACAACTAAAAGCAATTTGGGACAGACAATTAACCTAATGTGCATTTCTTTGAATTGTGGGAGGAAACTGGAGTACCCCGAGGGAACCCATGCAAGCACGGGGTACAGATTCAAACTCAACGTAGGACCTTCTTGCTGTGAGGCAGATGTGCGAACCGCGTCATTATGCCATCTGCACAAACCTTTGCCTCATCTATAATATAAGAATGCCATCTCTATGGTTATAGGTTTTCCATATTCATATTTGTTTGTCCTCCATTGATTTGCATATTAGACCATGATAGTTTCAAGAGTTTCGAATGAATTCTGTAAGAGCAAATCAGTTTAAGATATCTTATTTAACAAAACTGCTGAAATGTTTGTTTTTTTGAGCTGGGTAAGTCACAATCTCTGTTCATCAGCCTTTAAAGGGTACCCGTGGTGAATTTGTATTACTTGCTCTTTAAAGCTATCACCTATGACTTCAGCGGCTCCTTTAGGCAACGTCAGTCCCTGCTTCTGGTCAAGTACATGGGATCGCTGCTACTCTACTATTACTTCTAGGCATGTGCAGCGACATGTTGCCTTCTTCGTTAGCTGTTCCAGCCCTGGTAGTTATGTAAATTTGTTGTTTTGTCCTATTGGCTAGGCTGCGTGTAGCAGACCCCAGTCTAAGATAACGTGTTACTGGCCAGTGCTGAGCTGTGTGTTGCCAGGAAAATGGAGGAGCGCAAAGCTTACGGCTGCACAAACGACGAGTGCAGAAATTGCGGAAAACAAAACATAACATCGGCACAGGCCGTACTCTGAAAACGGTTTTCTTTCGGATGCAATTCTGTCGTCTGCGAAGACCAGTTCAACCCGACCTACTATTGGCGTGACCTCCAAACAGAACTACTTGGCAGGAAGCCCGAACTTTTACGTCTAAAACTTGTTCCTAAGGAACTCCTTCATGAAAAGTCAAAGGATGATGACGGACAGAAGCAGCGCCTCGCCAAGAGGAACCAGTTTTTTCATCTAGAATGTCTCTCGCTGCTTGTTTGCGTGCACTGGACAACCCGGCCCAACAAGCTCACGTCACTTCTGGGAAAGAATGCTCGGTCCGCATTGGTTCAGCCGCAGATAATCCACGGGATAAAACTGCCCAGCATAGTGCTTTTATGGTCATTTATGTAAAAAAATAAGCTCCGTCACATAACTCATGAATTATGCTGTAATGATGACCAATACTGGTACTCTTGAAAGATCAGGGGTACTTTTAGCCAATCTTGACAGATATTATTGAAGTGGTGTGTGTGCAATAAAATCATTACAACTTTAGTGATCCTTCATAAAAAATAAAAAATAAAAAATAAAAAAAAGTAGGTCTAGTTATACACCCACTTCAGTGATATCAGGGCTGCTGTAAAGTGTATATATAAGGAGAAATCCAGTGCACAGTGAAAGGACCGTGACCAGCCAGAGTAGAGTAAATGTAAAAGAAATGATCTTTTATAATCTTTATAACAGCTTCCTGTATTCTTAAGATGATAGAGTAATATTAATCAGAAGCTTCTTCATTGCTGGCTACCCAGGGATGGTACAGTAACCAGGCAACCCGTTCAAACAGCAGCATCACGCCAGTGATGGGTTGCCCTGGAAACAGGTGACTGAGTGTGTGTAATGGACTATGAAAGCAACATGTCCAGGTTAGTGGATGGTCTTTTTTCTGACAACATGGCATCAGGATGTGGGGCATTAATGACACAGGATGCATTAGATCCTGCATGGCCGAGATATCCGATCAACCTCATCTTTTAGATCATTATGATAATGTAACAAACCTGTAATGGCACTTAAACATGCCATCTTCACTACTTTCTACTCAATCCAGGAACTTTTTTTTTTTTTTTTTACAATGATTAATATCCAGATTTTGGCACTGTGCAAAAGCAAAGCTCCCCATTAGTTTTTTGGAGGCTGTATTACTTTTCTGTTCATAAGTAAACAGAAAAACAGTTTTTTTGTTTCAGTCAAAAAAAAAAAAAGTTATCAAAAACAAAAGCTTCCTATAGATGTCGGCATGCGTGAAATTCCTGCCAATTAGCGTCATGATACATGACAGCCAATCAGCATCATGACTTGTAACAACCAATAAGCACTGAGGTGCATAAAAGCCAATCAGCGTCGCGATGCATAACAGCCAATCAGCATCGCGATGCATAACAGCCAATCAGCATCACGATGCATAACAGCCAATCAGCATCAGGATGCATAACATCCAATAAGCAATGAGGTGCATAACAGCCAATAAACATAGCAATAAGCATAAAACCCAATCAGCATCATGATAAATAACAGCCAATCACCATCATGACGTGCAACAGTCAATCATGATGCATAACAACCAATAAGCACTGCGGTGAATAACATCCAATAAGCATAGCAGTGCATAATATCCAATCAGCATTGTGATGCATTACAGCCAATCAACATCAGGATGCATAACGAGTAAGCACTGCGATGCATTACAGCCAATCAGCATCACGATGCATAACAGCGAATCTGCATTGCGATGCCTAACAGCCAACTGGCATGGCAATGCATAACAGCCAATCAGCATTGTGATGTATACAGACACCGAATGAATGGATGAAGCAGCCATGCAAAATCACTCCACACCAAAGGCCTGTGTATCAAGTAAAACAAAATCAAAAACTATCATAATTTATATTCCTAAAGGTCGACATGTGTCACGTTCCTGCTGAAGAGTGATCAGCCAATCAGCATTGCGATGCATATAGACAGTAGACATGCAAAATCAAGTCGATACTTTAAGAATGATGGTCCGTTTCACACCAAGGCCCTGTGTGGGAGTGCCACTATTCATACTATTATGTAGTCAATAAAAAAACCCCAACAATAATTACTGCTTTTACTAATAATAGCTTATTTACAACTATTGAGCCATTTAATTGCATCTATGATTACAGCGTAACGCATTTGATCTCTTTATTTAAATACGATGTCAATCTTTGTGGTATCAACATGCACTTGGAAGGGATTCCTCAAGCCAGTCCTCACGGCACTGTGTCGAATTTTCCCTACTTCGAACAGGCCCCATCCAGTTTGTCAAAAAATAATCACCTTTGTGACCAGGACTTTCGGACCCAAGATCCAATATTCAAAGTCAAAGCTTATGCTAGCTTAGCATTTGCATAATATTAACCCTGACATGTTTACTATCACAGTGGAGTCCGATAACTCACTCTGACTGAATGGATCCTAAGCACGTAGGTATGAAGGTATATTGTGTATAGGGCTAGCTGTGTGACTAGACGACCAGTTTTTAATGGCGTCCACCTGTTTTCATCTCATCCATTTCAGCTTTGATTTGGAGGACAGGCCATCACTGTGACAGCCAGCGAGAGCCAGTTGTAAAAAAAAAAAAAAAAAAAAAAAAAAAAGGAGACTAAAAGGGCAGGATAGATCTGTTGGGAATGAAAGAGACGAGAGTCCACAGAGTAAGACAAATACGGAACTACTGCCTTTTTTGGATCTTACTTTTGTAGTTCTTTGGGAATACACGTCAAAAAAAATGCTAACATGGTATATAATGATAATTAACAGTAAATGTGTGAAATCAGTGTATAATAATGATAAATATTTGTATAAATACAAAAACAGAACAATCCAATCAAATTTGTTTTTTTTTATAATTTGTTAATAACTAAAACTAATAGTATTCCCAGTTCAAGGCAAATCAGGTTTTATTGGGTAACAAGGCCTGGGTTTGATTGGCTTCAGATTATATTACACTTTAGACGGAGTTGAAAATGTATTAGTTAAACTGATATATATATATATATATATATATATATATATATATATATATACATACATAATAAATCTGCACATCTTTGCTCATAAACCATTTATCTATCCATTAATAAATCTACATGCTCATAAACCCACCTGTCAATCATTGCTCAGGTTAGATTTTCAGAAAAGATACACATACCGCCGTCTGTCCATCCAACTCATCAACATTTAATCTAATCATCCGTCAGGTACACATCTAACCATTCTTCCATTCATAAACCCTGAGGTTATATATATGTATATATATATATATATATATATATATATATATATATATCAACCCATCCATCCATCCATCCATAAACTCCATCTATCCTTTCATTCGACTATCCACCCGTCTTCACATTGAGTCATCCATCCTTCAACCTATTCATATATGTATCCATTTTGTCATTAATTCATCCATCCATCAACCTATTCATCCATCCATCCACAAATCTCATCTATCCATCCAAAAACTCCATCCATCAGTTCATTCATTCATCCATTCAACAATCCATCCAACAATCAATCCATTGACTTAATCATCTGTCCATCCAACCCATCATTTAATCTAATGATCATCCAAGTACACATCTAATCATTCTTCCATTCATAAACCCTGAGGTTATACTATCAACCCATCCATCCATCCATCCATCCATCCACAAACCCCTCTATCCATCCATTCAACCATTCATCCATCTTCTCATTAATTCATCCATTCAACAATCTATTCATCTAGCCATCCATCCATCTTTTTTCTCATGAATTCATCCATCCATTAACCTATTCAACTATCCATCCATCCATCCATCCATCCAACCATCTTCTTATTAATTAATCAATCCATCAATCTATTCATCCATCCATTCATCTATTTTCTCATGAAGTCATCCATCAATCCATCCATCTTCTAATGAAATCATCTATCCATTTATCCAAGCATTTGGAACAATATGGGCTCACGCTTCTGTCCACCCTTTGGTGTGCTCATATAATCATCCGTCAACAATAATCAAACCACCCACCCAACAATCTGGTCACCATTCATCCATCCCTTTCTTTAAAACTCTATTTCTATCAATTGATCAATCAACTCAGACACCCACAAGTCTATCTACAGATCCCCATGTATTTATGGATTTATAATTGGATGGATGGACTGATGAATAAATGGATGAATAAACATGCCTATTTATATGGATATCCATCAATCTGCCTGCCAAGTAGCTCAGCATTCACAGAGCTTAAATCTGTTAATCAATTTATCCACAATCAACAAATTAGTACCCTTATAAACATATCCTCCCCTTCTTCCACCCATCCATCCGTTCTTCTATCCTTGCATAAATCCATGTATATCCATCCTTGCATTTAATCACATCTCCATTTATCAAACCATTGATTCATCCCATGGCGCTGCGACTGAGTGATCGTAATGACTATAGAATCAGTCTTGTTGTATAATCAGAAAGGGCACATGTAGGATCTGTGGTGAATTGTAAGCATAAGGTCATGAACATAGGGACGGAAAAGTAATTACAATCTTCAATAAAACGCAGCACCTTCGGCCCGTTATAAATCATCACAGTACATCCCAAGGAACTGCGATGAGTCAATTGCAGCGTTAATTGTTAACGGATGACGGCCTACGAAGGTGTAAACACATGTATATGCATGCAGATTTGTGCACACAGCCATACACTCTCCCTACACACAAGGTTATCTTCGAGGCTTATCATCATCTGGACTCATGCAGACACACACACACACACACACACACAAGTGTACATGCTCCATCGCTCAGACAAAGCTGATGGAAAGCACCCTCAGGTAGGTGTCCTATTATACTGCCTGATTGTAGTTAGTCGTCACCTAAGATTAACAATATGCTAATCAAGAGCTATTAATCTGTTAATAAGAAGACCGTATCTGTCAGTCTGTAATTGGTGATTGTGAAACCTGACTAGGGCATAAAACCACTGACCTCCAAATGACCACACACACGCATACTGATCAGACTACTGATGGAACTCAAGAGGAAAAAAAAAAAAAAAAAAAAAAAAAAAAAAAAAAAAAAAAAAAAAAGAGGAATGCATACGAACACATGGCCTCATATGTCCGTTTATATGCTTGCAAACACAAATCTGTTTACACGTCGTGTCCCTGTTCATCTTGCTACAGTATCTCGACTTTGCGGTCCCTTTCCGTCATCACGTGCAAGCACAGGGAGTTCCGGAGGCATGTCAGGACAATTCTTCACACGCTGGTGCTGATACTGACATGCCTCCGGACCTCATTGTGCTGGAAGGGTCAGAGGTCAAATCTATTCTGACTGTAAAACAGCTGCCATTATCACTCACCTGGACACTGGTTCTGTGTGACACTGTTTGGGTTAACATGCAAAACCTTTTGTTCAGCCTAAACATGTTGATTCTGTTTACAAATTCCATGTAAACATTAAAAATCAGCATTTTTTTTGGGTGAATCTTGATTCATTTCAGCACTGGTAATAAATTAGTAGTCAGAGGTATACTTCCATACCAATGGTTTCGGGAATCAATTTATGACATCTTCTTATGGGTCAAGGGCTTCATGTTAAACTCATTCATTTGCTGAACCATTTAATCCTATAAGGATCGCGAGGAAGTTGACATTTATCTCAGCCGACTCTGAACAACACGCCAGACCATCCGAGGTCAAAACATACACAACCATTCATGCGCACACCTTGGGGCGATTTGGAACAGCCAACTAGCCTAATGTGCATGCCTTTGGACTGCAAGAGGAAACCGGAGTACCCAGAGGAAACCCACACAAGCATGTGCAAGAACATGCAAACTCCACACAGAAATGCCCTCACGGAACCCGGGACGAGAACCCCAGGATCTTCCCGGTGTGAGGTGGATGTGCCAACCACTACACCACCTAATTTTAACTTCACACAATGAGACTCATTTTGTTTTTATTTCCTTATGTTATGCAAAGTAATTAGTAGTAAATCAGAATCACTGCATCTGTGCAGATGAACAAATTCTAACTGATTCTGGATTGATGATCTCTCATTAACTGACCTATCCCGTGAGCTGCATGTCAGACTTTCTTTGAATTGGAAAATCCTGTGTTGCCTTACTACATTGAATCTCTGTGTATAATAAGGCCTAAAGTTGGGAAATCAAGCTAGCATCTCACGGAGCGCCCAATTTTGACGAATGTTGTTTTGAATTCACCAACTTTTCTGATGAATGTTGACGAAAATCAGAGTTTTGCCTCTGTCAATATCGACAAGTAGCAACATTCGCATGAGAGTTTTTAAGGAAAAAAACCATTAACGAATGTTAGCAAGTTATGAGCAACTATTCGCGACTGTTTTGCCAATTTACGGTGAAATTGAACCACCCTTACCCCTATTGATGGACCGAGCTCTATAAAAAAAAAAAAGATGAGCAAGCCCTCCCCAGCATTGTGTTCACTATTTGGCGAACCAATAAGAACTTTAGCAACATGTGATATAACCAATTTTGCAAACGTTTACAGCTGTTTGCAAAATAATTATTTCAAACAATTGGAACATTAAAATTTCTTTGTGATCAAAAAAAAAAAACTTTTTACGAGCTCTCACAAAACCCAAAATTTGCTCCGTTTGTCAGCATTCACCGCTCCATGAGATACTAGCTTAAACCAGAGAACTGCTGAACAATGTGCTCAAGTGTTGTGTAAGTGATTATCTCCAAGGATCCTGGTGAACTAAAGGTAATCTCTGAGTGGAGGAGGGGTACCTAAATTCAAGCGTGGGGGATATTTTTTGTCTGCATGCAATAGCTTCTTTTTGTCTTAATAGCCAGTGTAAGCAAAATGTAACAGGAGGCAAAAACAAACAGTAACACTATTTACCATCATCATCATCATCATCATCATCATCTTTCCACCTCGGCTGAGATGTTACGCACCACCACACTTCTCGGTCAGCCATTGCTGGAGGCAGGTCCTGCCGAGGTATCCCAGAGTCTTTGGGTAATGTTGTGGGAAATGTCAGTTTTCTCAACCTTACTGTTGGCTGACTAGGGCTCCACGGTAAGAGTTCAGAAATTGCCTCGGACCTGGTGAGACAGCAGTGCCCAGCTAAGGGCAGCCTTCTTTGCATGACCCTCAATGAAATTTCAAGTAGTCCAGTGTAGTAGGATTTCTTAAGGGTGGTGTGTGATGACCAGTGTATTTGCTGGACACACCACAGAAGGTTCGTCTGTGCCGTACTGTCGCTGTTGTTGCTGGACTGTCAGGGTCCAGGTTTCAGCTCTATAGAGGAGGATGATCGAAAGAGTTGTTCAAGCCCAAGCGCCATACTTTGTCAAGGGTGTTGCATGCTTTCCAAGCAAGTGCCTTCCTGGTCCTAAAATCTTCATATGAGACACTTGTCATCGACATGCTTGACCACATTTCCAGGTAGACGGGGATCGGGACTGTGGAAATGTAGTCCGTCTTGACGTCATTGCAGTAGATTCCGACGAAGGAATCTGACAATCGTTATCGTTGGTTGGATATTAACCATTGCACTGCTTAATGGATTGTCCATCTGACTGGAAGTTTTCCAATCAGATTATAACTTGAACATTAGACTCAGGCCTCCCGCCAGGTGGCAAAGGGTACAGATGACCCCCTCCAAGGCCCTCGGTTACGCAAAAGTCCATGGGTGTTGAGCTTTATGTCCATGAGGTGCCCAATATGGAAACTTTTGTCCCCCATCCAGAATTTGTAACTGCTTCTCTTCTTAAACTGAATATAATTTTCTGAAGTGTGTCAGAAGGTTGAATGGTTCCTCAAAACAATGGAAGTCATGTGTACTTTCAGCAAGACAGAGAAAGCAAGAGAGCACAAAGAGGACAGCATAGCTGAACGGTTGTGCAGAGAGCACCAGGAATTTGCATAATGTTCATTGTGCTCATGTCCACATTATATTACGCAAGAAAAATAAAATTCATTGCAGCGGGGCCAGTGACATTATTAAACTGATCATACTCATTAACATTTTAATGACGGGCAGGTTTAGCTGGATGGGTGGCACAGTGTTCTCGCTGCGAAAAACCAAAATGAACAGCCTAGATGATTAAAATGGCTGAGTGCCCAGCACTACCCTACCCTACACCGGTAAAAGACACGGCTTCTTAATCTTAAAAACCAGCCATGACAAATTTACACCAGTGAACATAACTGACAAATCCCTTCTGACTGTAAGCTTCAACGATCCACTCGTTAAATGGTCTCGCAGCCCGCCCGCCCGCCCACCCGCCACTCATCTCATTCAGACTGCGAGGACTGCAAACATTTGCAATGGCGGAATCTTCTGAAGGGATGCTCGGCTGCTTTGAAGATGGCGAGCTGATCAATAATATCAACTATTAATAGCAAAGAGGGCTGCGTTGCTTGTCTACGTCATTGAAAAGTTGCTAACACGCCAGAGTGAAGGTCAGCGCTCTTGATGCACTTCAATCTCCATGGCTGTCTCGAGAGGCAACGCTTAAAATTACATTTAACATAATAAATATGGTAAAATAAAGCAAACAGCTCAGGATTGCTGCAAAATCGTCCTCGCCGGTCACTGGCAACGACCTTCACCAGCATGTAGCATCTCAGTCAGATGCTTCGGGGTGTTTTTTTTTTTTCCCCCCAACGACTCCCACTGACTAAAACTATGATTATTTGCAGAAATGATCACCATCATATCCAACATGCCAGTTTTTCCTCCAATTAAACTGAAAAGGAACATGCTGTATAAATCAAGACACCCATAAAAACAACAACAACAACAACAACAATGTGTGTGGAGATGTTAATAGTGCTCCGAGCAATTACGACGGCTTCTCTTGCCTCAGTAACGGCGTCTCAGACAAATAGGCACTTTTATGCTCTGCTGATTTCATTTGCCGGCATGCTTTTTCCTATCATGGCCGCTCTGTCTGTTAGACTTGATCTACTCAGTGACTGGATCCAAAATCAATACTCATCTTCATTTGGGAACTGCAATTGACACACATACTTATGGTGGAATATCGGTTTGTCTCAATTAACCTCGAGCAAAGATTACTGTAACATGCCTTGGTTTACACAGCAGGGTGAAGCAAATTTATTTATGATTTAATTATCTATCTATCTATTTATCTATAGATTAAAATTAATTAAACTCTAACTTTTTCAACAGGACAGCACAGTAGTATAGTGGTTCACCTCACAGATTGAATCTCCAGGGTTCGAGGCCTACGCTTGGGCATTTTTGTTTGGAGTTTGCATGTTCTTCTCACGTAGTCCAAAAACATGTACATTAGGCTAATTGGCTTTTCCAGATTGCCCATAGGTGTATGTGTGATTGAGAATGGTTGTGTTTGTTGATCCTTCGATGGTCAGATGCTCAGAGTGCACACCGGAATCGACCATCCTGAGATAGTCTCCAGCCTCCTTGCGACCCTGATACGATTAAGTGGTTCGGTAAATGATTGAGAGTTTTTTCAGCGACAGTCACTGTTCACATGATTCACAATAAGTTACAGTATTGATAGCGTTGGACAATTATAAGTAGAAAATGTACTCATATCATTCATTCGTCGGGTGAATTGCTTAATACTATGACGGTCGTCGGGCAGCCGGCACTGGACGAAGGCCGGGTATTCATTTCTGATTAAATTATTGGAAGAAAGTCAATGCTTTTGTTATTTTAATGCATTCCTGAAGATGTAACCATGGGTTGAAGGAGAAGCCGACCAAGTACTCATCTGCTATGCTTTTCCCAAGTTCTAATAATTTTATCAATTATAAAATATAGTTCTTAAGTTTTAGTTAAGTTGGTGTTTCTTTCATTCTCCTATTTTTTTTTAAAAATATAAAATAAAAATGAAATCGATTTTATGCATTCACAGCACAAAAATATGAACATGACATATAGTGGTTCCATCCATCTTTAAGACACCTGGGCTGGACTTCTCCTCATGTGAGCCATTATTGTGCAAGGAAATTCCGTGAGGTTCGAGGTCAGACTTGAGCCCATATTTTAAGCAGTAGGATATTAATACAGCTGAACATGCTTTGGGATTTCTGCATGACGTCTAGAATACATCGGCAATTCAGGGCAAGTGTTTCGGCCTCAGCTTGTAGAGTTTAAATGCTCGGATCTGGGAACTGCTAACAGGAAAATAGCTGGAAAACAAGATCCTGAAACATTCCCTTCAATGTTCTCTTACGTCAGACTTGGCTATTTGTTTCCCCAAAGCTCATGGTTTTATCATGAAGCAAGAAGTCTACGACAGTTGCCCTGAGGTGAGCACCATCTAGAGAATACTAAAAATAGAATGAAGTGCCTGAGCTGGCCTGAGTAAGTGAGACAGGGAACGGGCCACATCTGTTCACCATGCTAACCCTGAATACTTCTGGGTGAATTTGACCTCCATCCAAGTGAGCTCATCACTAATGTCTTAACCAGGGGAAGAGGAACCACTATTGTGGACTCTGTTCATATACGTTTGTGTACAGATGATGTGATGTAGTTAATATGTTTTGATATACAAGGTATTCCAAGTCAAATTTCCTCATAGATGTAAGATAGAAAAGTGACTGAAGCAAATGGCAATTCGTTCTTCATTCTCAAATTTGTCTCGCGATATTCGCGGCATCTCATTTTGGATGCCTGGTTCGTGAAGTCATCACAAAAAATTTCAAGCATGTTTGAAGTTTCCACGAATGTCACCAAACGAGGCGCTGATGCGGAGTATAGTCTCGAACCCTTCCCAACTAGTTTGCACGTGTCGGGTGAAGGTTGGCAACTTGTCATTTTGCGTGCAATTTCTATTCGTTTTTCGTTCAGAAGGAAAAGCAACAAGTTGGAGACTTCCATAAGGAAAGTTTGTGAAACGTTTTAGACTTGCTGGCATCCGCCATATTCTGTGTATTTTGTCATCATTCGTATTTTGTTTGTATTAATAATGTGCAAATAAAAAAACGAATGCTTTCAAAACAAAAAGCAAACAAGACTCAACCGATTTACGATGGGAGATTCGCTTTTTTTGGGGTTTTTTTTGCAAACAAATCACAAATTCCTCACAAATTGTAATGCGATTTTGCACTGTATACGTATTTATTTAAGCCGCGAATTATTCACTTGCATATGGAGTCGCAAAACATCTGGATGTGAATTTCAAAATTCGGCAAAAAAATTGCAAAAAAAAAAAAACAAAAAAAAATTCGCAGTATTCACTTTTTTTTTTTTTTTTTTTTTAAATCGCACCTCTAGTGTGATCACCCTCTTAGAATGCCAGTGTGTCCGGGGTTTTCAGTGGCGTTTGAGTGAAACCTTGTTATTTCATTTGCTACCATTTCATTATTGAGGTAACCATAGTTTAAAAAAAATGGCAGAACTTTACTTGAGCTTGAAAAGTGATGTGTTTTAAAAAAAAAGAAACAGTTCTGGGAAGCATGCAGTCTTTAGAACGTCGTATAGAACTACAGGATTTTCCCAGGGTGCCACACTTTTATGGCAAATTTACAGCAAATAGTTATATGTCGCTGACTTTGTTCTTAATCCATTGTTATTTATTTATTTATTTTCACACAGACTCTACAGTTATCTGTGGTGGTGCTGAAGGGATCACGTTCCCTCCTGACTCTTTCTTGACCTTCCTGAGACCAACAGAGTGGTGAGTATTATGCTCCTTTAGATCCTCTCCCCCTGGGAATGCAATGCGTTATGGTTGTCAAGGAAGGAGCCCTGGAGGAAGGAACGGTAGTAACAGCCTGCTTGAGAGGCGGATGAGAGAAAGAGAGACAAAAGAGGCAGAAGGGATCCCCTGAGGGAAGGTCTAAAGGAGCAATAACATGTACGACACACACATCTCCCTAAAGTCATGACGACTTTGTTCTCCAGCTACTCTTCAAATGGAACAATGTTCTAATTGCTGTATTTCGTCAATGTGCTTTATTTACCAGAACATATTCTCAGTGAATTCATTATCTGAAGCTTTAAACAACTGAGGATTAAAGCATAACCGTTGGCTGGGATCATGTTACAAACCGAAATAAAAACTTGACAGACCAAAGCAAACTAGAACAGACGCACACCAACACACTTCCCCTTACCTTACTGTTGCTCTGGTCTCTCTCTTTGGGGGGGTGTAGGGGGGGTAGATCTGTCTGGGTAGTCATGGAGATGGAGTGATTTCCATCCCTTCACACAAACACCGGATTCCCTAGTGGAATCTACTGTGATATGGTCTGCTCATGTCACAAACTTGTTAATATCATCACAAGAGAGCTGACAGTGGGGCAGAGGGATTATAGTTTTTCATGTCGTAGAGTTCGTGCAAGAAACAGAAGTGGCTATGTGGCCAGAGGGTGGGGAATAAAAACCTTGAATGGTGACTGTATTCTAATATATTATATGATCCTGGGCAAAGGCGGGGTTCACCTTGAACAACACACCAGACCATCGCAGGGCTAGCATACATACGAGGATTCACACTCGCACCCACGCTGCACATATAAAACAGCCAATTAGCCTAATGTGCATGACTTTGGACTGTTGGAGGCAGTTCAGGGACTCAATGTGTTAGTGCGTGCTTGAGCTGTGACTCTGAGCTTTGGTCCTTAAAACCTGCACCTGTTCAAAGGTATAAGGTAATGAGTAACTGCTGAAATTCTGGTCCGAATCCTTGAAGGGATTCAGAAGATAGAGTGCCCACAAGGAAGTACGGACAGACAGACATTCACACAAACGGGGTGAAAAGCTCATGTGTCCAGTGCCACAATGGTAGGCGGACGAAGGACCTGGAGGTTTAGAAATTATGATTTGAATTTATTTCTATATCCTGACTAGAAGGACAGCACATATCTTTCTGCTACTAAACCTAAAAAAAAAATAATAAACTATATAATTTCTCCAGCTGTAAGCTGGTGATGTACTGTAAAGAAACTCACTGACTGTTAGAGTTAAATCCATTCATTAAAAGAGGCACAGAAGCTTAGCCTCATGTCAATCAAGAGATTGAGGGGCATGACGGAGGTACCATGCACAGAATAAACCTAAAGCACATTCCCTGATATTACTACTCTACTCTACCGACTACAAGTTAAATATCATCATGAACAGAACAAGTAAAGTAGAAATCTGAGTTGATGGAGGGTAAACGTGATGTGAAGGACATGAAGGGACTCATAGCTTAGTTAGTGCAGTAAAATATAAAGGTTTAAGGGCTCCTGAGCGGCGCATCGACAACGTGCGTGACTATTAACCCGGAGATCCCAAGTTCGAATCCGGGTTAATGCTTCAGCCATCCGTGACTGGGTGTCCATGGGAGCTAATTGGCCGAGTTCTCACGGGAGGGAGGGATGGAATATGTTCACTTCCCTATCACGCACAGTGATCGCCAGCTGAGCTCTTTGGTAGGAGGGTGCGGATAGTGCTTTCCCTCCGAGTGTATTAGACGGCACTCAAAATACGCATGCGCCGCAATTCGAAAAGAGGCGGATAGCTAGCACTGCATGTTGCGGAGGGGGTGTGTGCATGCTTTCTCCCCGCCCTGGCTGGTGAGGGGAGATTGTTGTGTGATAAGGAAGGCAATACTTGAGTGGGAACTGGATACGACAAAAATTAGGAAGAAAATAGGCACGCGCTAGGGCTGTGGTGAACCGATTATTTTTTTAACGATTAATCTGGCGATTATTTTATCGAATAATCGACTAATCTAACGATTATTATTTTTTTGCTGTTCAATTAATAATCTCAAATAAATACCCAAAATTGTTTATTTAGCAATTAGAAAATAAATTTATTTATTTAGAAAATAAATAATGTAGTATG